>JAIUZE010018909.1:0-16071 GCA_022085475.1 Heliosperma pusillum
TATTCATTCACATGTTATTTTATCTACTACTTCTAACATGTGAATTATAATTCTTAAGTAACCACCTTGACTTAAAGGATATCAAAATAAACTACGATCTCGTCTTATAATTTCTAACATGTGAGAAATAATAATTTTATGAAAAACCTTTTTAATTAAATATTTTACTTATTAATATTTCCCACTTGCTAAATATTACAAAACACGATAAAAATGAAGATAACTCAAAAACCGTCACAAGTCCCAAAGTGGGACCCACGGGCTGAGTTGGGCCGGACCCCACATGGGCCTGGATGGGCCCCACGGCCTGTTTTGGGCAAAATGGGCTGTTTTGGCTTTTTTAACGGTTTTACTAAAAACCGTTCCTAATTATTTCCCGCATGCTTTAACATAATTAAAACCCGTCAAAACAATAATTAAACAATCAAACATCGACACAACCCAAAGACCAAAACCCGGACCCACCTTGACAAACCCAGACCGGGTCTGAACCGGCCTGGACCGGTCCGGTTTGGACCCGGTTCTTGCCCCTTTCTCGGTTCCATCATCAAACACACCAAATCAATTCCAAACTTGTTTTTGATCATCAAACAACCATTTTAACAATCTTCCACACAAAATCATAACTTATTAAAAATCATCAAAATTTGTCAAGAACACTAAATTTGTTAAAATTTAATAAGCAACTTAAAATTTATAACTTGTTAAAAATCATCAAAATTCATCAATAACAACAAACTTGTTAAAATTTTCTAAACAACCTAAAAATCATAACTTAGTAAAATAATTAAAATTCTTCAAGAATAATAAATCATCATAAATTTTCCTACAACTCAAAAACCATCAAAACCCATAAATCATCATAAAAATTCTCTACAACTTAAAAATCATCTAAAATCATAAAACAATAATAAAATTCCATACAACATAAAAATATCATCAAAATCATAAAACAACAATAAAATTCCATACAACATAAAAATCATCAAAAATCATAAAACAACATAATAATTACTACTTAACATATTACTAACTAAAAATCCATAAATCATAAAACATGAACCAAAAATATAAAGATGAACCAAAATTCAAATAAATAAAACTAAAGACTATATTACTAACTCAAATCATAAATACTATAACATGAGCCAAAACTAAAGACTACAAAAACAAAACTAAGGCTATGTGACATTAATTCGTCGAGTAAATCGGAAATGTTACCTTAGCTAGCAAAATCCACTTAGCACAAAATATAAGAAAATATAAATAAGAAAACCCTTCTACTAGTCTTCACCCAAAATATAAGAGTCCCCAAATTCGTCTTCAAACTCTTCCCCTATAAGAAATAACAAGAAAAATAATTATTAGAACTTAAACTAAAATTTTCCATAATTAAATGATGAAAACGATCTTGACGGAATTGAAAATAAACCGTACTAGAAGATGGAGAGCGAAGAGGAGATCCTAGAAATATAAATTAGGAAGGATTTAATTAAGAAACGAAGGATTTATGGAGGTTTTGCTCAAGAACGATGAAGAACTAAAGATGAACGATGAAGAACGCGAAGAACGATTAAATAAAGTGAGGTTTTGATCTTATTTTGATTTGTTGTAAAATGAAAAGTTGTTTGTGAGTCATATGGGGTGTGTGGGTGCCGTGTGTTTATAGACACATAAAGGTGTCGAGTTTTGAAATTGTTGTTCCGTAATTGACTCGCGTTAGATAATTATTTTACGTAAACGATTAAATATTATTTACGATAGAGTTAATATCAAGATATTATGATATTAAAATGAAAAATAATGAAAATATCAAGGCTTAAGAGTGGGTAAGTGTGCCGTGTGGAATTGTGATTGTCGGGTCTTATTTCGAGCGTTTTGCGTAATTTTCGTTAATTGATCGATAAAGCGAATAGTGATCTAGATATTATGATATTGTAATCAAAAGTAATCAAAATATCAAGGCTATTAGAGGACTTTAAGGAGCCGTGTGGTTTGAGGTGATTTGGGTCTGTTTTTGCTCGATTTGCGTAATCTCTGTTGACGGCTCGATAAAGTAACAAATATCTAAGATATTTGTATTATTTTAATCGAATCAATTAAAATATCCAATCGTGAGTGGAAAACGATGACATGGCCGCGTGACTCATGCCAAAGTCGAGTTTCGATTTTGTTGCGCGCTTTACGATGCGTCGGGAATAGTTAAATGACGTTTGGTTAGAAACCGTAAAAGTTATTCTTTAAATTCCAAATAAATTCAAAATAATGATATTAAAATTATGAAAAATCATAATAAATATAAATAAAAATAAATCAAAAATATAATTTTTTTAAATAAAATTTCGGTCTTCAAACTTGTAAAGCGAGTCGGGAAAAGTCAACGAAAGTCAAAATCGACTAAAAAGTCGGGAAAAGTCAAAAATGACTTAAAAGTTCAGAAAAGTTTAAGACGACTTTAAAAGTCAAGAAAAGTAAATGACAACTTTAAAAAGTCCAGAAAAAGTCAAAGACGTTTAAAAGTCAAGAAAAGTCAAAGATGACCAAAAACGGTCTTTTCATGAAATCTCTCAAAAATTCCAAATACGAACGCGGAATTTCAAAATACGACTCGGAACAAAAATTCCTATATTAAAAACTTAAGTTCTACTGAAAAGTATCCATAAGCTATTGCTTAAGCAAATTGGGTACTTTTCGGGTTGTTACAATAATCATCATTTAAGTATTGTTTCATTATGGTCTATTTGGTATGTACTACCTTGGACAACCGAGATGGTAGCACTCCCGTATACTAAGGACGACTTGGTAAGTCTCTTTGGTAGATGGACGTGTTACAATCAGGACTAATTAGGTCTTGTTTGCAAATCAGGGATTGGAACACGAGAATAGTTGGAAGAAACAAAATCAGTTAGTGTCCTAATCAGGCATATTCAGGCCTAATTAGAAACATAATTTAAGACGGGTTAGAGGTTTAATTAGGCCTAATCAGGCTTTGTTTATAAATTTAATGCCCCATTAGATAATTTTTAATGATGTCATATTGTTTTTGTTTTATAATATATATAGAATGTAAATATGATCTCTTTGTTCTATAAAAAGAGGAAAAAGGGCCAGGCTGCACAAAAGTATATTGTACATGCATATTATTTGGGAAGAGCCAGGTTTGTAGGCAAGTAAGAAAAATGGTATCAAGAAGAACTTAAGCATGAGAAAGAGAATAACCCTAAGGAAGATCTTGCTCTTACATAGAAAGATGTAGTGAATTGTCTTACTGATTAGGGTTATCTTTGGATCAGAGCACATACCCCGACATCTAGTACTCTGCCTCCACAGCGTTTGAAAAACGTTATTGATAAATTTGTAAGTTCAATCTAAACAAATATGTTTTCTTATTCATTAAGTTAATTCTGGTTGTGTAGTCATTGCTTGGACCATGATTCCTTTATAACATGGGCATTGGAAAGAAAATGATGAAAATGGGGAGTTTGTTCCTTCTAGATTTCAGGATACGTTGATGAAAGCATTAGGAAAACCAGAGCACACAGGGAGAACGACAAGAGTTGGCAGTTCTGTTAATCTTCAAACTTATTTTGGAAAACCACCAAGTCGAGATAATTGTGGAAACGGTATACATATAATGAAATCATTTTGCTTATTGAGAAGGCGAAAAGTGAAAATATGGAGTAAATGATTGTTCTGATGGAGAAGAAATAAACTAGCTAAAGCCTTGAGAAATGTTAGAAAATTTTCATCATCTACTTTCGAGGATTTGCCAGATAATCGTTCTCCTTAGGATCATGCTCATAGTAGTTTTCATTAAACTCATCTTAGTGACCCATTAATCGAGTTAAAGGTAAGTTATTGTCAAACACTTTCTTTTTATTGCGCGTAATTTACTAGTATACTTGGTGTTATATTTGTTTCCAATTGAGGGGTTGGTGAAGTTTGCTTTTGTAATTGTATTATGAGAATGTTATAGGAGAGAGTTCCTTGTCGACTTGCTATTATTGAAGAGGAAGAAGTGAGTGTTGTTGCAGAGGGGATAGTTTCACCATGGGTTGAAGGCAAAATGGTACACAACACTCCATTGACCATGTAAAACGCCCATGTGTCCATCGATAGAGTTATTAAAGCTCGCGCAGAAGTTCCATGTCCATGGATTGGATTTAGAAAAGTTGGCGAAGTGGAAGGGAGATTTGCACAATGGCTGAAAACCTTGATTTTGTTAGGTGAAGATGAGGTAACTTGACAGACAAGTATTATTACCCATTTTAAATTGTACAAAATGGACATATAATTAACATTATGGTTTTTGTTATTATATATTAGGCTTTTAATGAAAAAAAAAAATCGAAAGAGAAAAGTCAAGTAAAAAGATACTAAAGAATCTGGCAACAAGGTTCAAAAGAAGGTAACAAATTTATATAAGATTTATTTTATAGAATATGATACTAAGATTAGATAAATTGCAAGCGAATATTTCGAAACTTTACTCTTTTAATGTTATAAGCAACAACAGTTGAAAAAGACAAGGGAAAACGAAAGGTAGGAGGTGAAGAAAATGACAAAGCTCCTCTTAGTGTGGAAAAAGTTAATGACTTGAGTTATCACTAAAAGATTTTAGAAAAGAAGTTGTACTCCTTATCTACCACTGCATGCGTCAAAATTGTGATAGATCCCTCAGTTTTTAACTACACAGAGAATAACCATATTGAATGCGATTTGACCGTTGTTGAAATTAGGCAGATGTTTTGATTTTGTGGCTAATCAATTTTATGCTTCAAGCTTGAGGAAGGTATATATGAACCTATGTCATTTATTGGTCTTTTGTTTACTAATAGTTTGGTTACTAATTTCCTCACGCTATTATGATTGAATCTATAGTTTCTTGTATCAATGTGCAACTACTATTAAAGCCACTATTTTAGTTGCATGCTTGTGCGCCCGTGAAACTTGTGGAGTACATGCGTAATCTAAGAGACTGTGAAGAGTATATTGGACATGAAATGAAACTTCAAGAAAAAAAATATATAGTATGGGAGCATTTTATGAGGGGCAAGTGGCAAAATATTTTTATTTATATATGCATATCATTTCTCTTAATTCTTGATAAATAATGATTTTGTCATGTTTTGATCACAATAACCATTGGATGTTAGCTTTCTTTTGTGTGGGATTGAACACGGTGTATAATTTGGACTCGCATCAAAGAAATTCAAAGAAGTTGGACATAACAACTGTGCTTGAAGGTAATGGCATATTGTATTGTGCTTATGGAGGAAGAAGCAATTATAGTAAATATAAAATTTAAACTCAATGTCAAAGTGATCGAGGTAAGTAAAACTTTAACTATTTTTATTTTATGTATCAACTAATAAATTAAAAAATATTATAAATAATATATTTTATTTAAAACAGTATCCGCAACAACTAGAAGATAATGAGTGTCGTTATTTTGTCATGAAATGGATGTATGGCATAACCATCTACTATTCTAAATCTACAGAGAAAGAAGTTGAGAAGGTAATTCAATCTTAATTTAACTCTTTTCATTATCTGTTTTCTTTTTTCAATTAGTTTTCTTAATATACGCTAATTTTGAAAATGCAGAATATTGCAAATCCAACCATTTCAATCATTGACATGAATTTGGCTAGAGAAGTTTGGGCTACTAAATGTTCTAAACATTTAGTGTATATTAGCTTAGTGAATAAGGCGTTTGTGGGATTATTTATACTTTGGATTGTATATGGAACATTGTTAGGTTGAATGAGATGTAATTTTTTTACATGTAATGCATGTGGTTGGTTGGACTTCTTGTTGGTGGTTGGTTGGACTTCTTGTTTCAGATTTTTAAATTTTGGTATTCGGATTGTCAGTTTTATGGGGAGGTGCTGCCAAAATTTCGGTAACCATTATCTATATATAAAAAATTCATTATTGAAAATTGCATCGGTTCTAAAAAGAAATAACGCGAATAGTTAGATGAATTGGTGCGAAAATGAAATGTCAATTGAATCATTTTCTATAAATTGACGCAAAAGATAATTAAATTGCATCAGTCTCTAAAGAAATGATGCAAAACGTTGGCGCGAAAACTAAATGTCAACTGCATAAGGTCCAATAAATGGCGCAAGGAAATACAGATTTTGCATAGGTTCTAAAAGGAGTATTCGTTTGCTTCACTTGCGGAAACAAAACCTACTCAAATAGTAACCTTATTGCATCAGTTGTACAACCGACACATGAACAAATATGACCCTCGAAATACATCATCCAAAAACCGATGTAAATACCAATTTAAAAGTGATACAATAGAAAGTTTTTTGTACTAGTGGTTTCAAAATTAGGGTCAGTTGAGCTAGAGAATTCCGCAGGAGAAAAGTTCAAGGTAAATGGTAATAATCAGGTAAAGAATTACTATGGGCAAGAAGATTTTGTTGGAGTGGTCGAGGTGTTAAACCTTGAACCCGGTACCGAACCTACTAATTGAGGTGACGAAGGTCGAGCGGGACCATATAAGCCAGCCGACCGGGAGGCGACCCGGGGGGTAAAAGACTTTCAAATTTGCATCATCTCAATTCTAGTTTAATTAGCTCTTGCATTAGTTTGGAGAAATTGAATTATTAAGTCTAGTTTAAATAATTAATGTATTGGTTATTAGTTGCATTTAAGTTTATATTAATTATATTGTTGCATTCATATTTAGTTTCGTAATGTAATTGCATTTAGTTTTAATATAGCGCATTCTAGTTAATTAGTTATTGCATTGCTTTTCTATTGAGTGATAATGTCGTATTTCTTCGCGAACGGCGAGGCAACTACATGAAATCAGTAGGCCTCAAGAAATAGTCGATCGACCAACTGCTTCACTTGATCGACTAAAATAAGTTAGTCTGAGGGAATAGTCGACCGCCCACCTTCTTCACTTGATCGTGTAATCTGCTATAATTTCTAATGTAAAACAGTGGTGGAAACTCTGTCGATGGGGCACTAAATAACACAATGATTAAATTAGGTGAATACTAAATCTAGAATTAAAATATTTATTCTGAAATGGTAATTCTCAAAATAACAGTTGTTATAAATAAACTACAACTCGACACTTGCATAAAAAGCAAGGTCTTAATTTACAAATTAAAATAAAGGTTCTGATCAAACTACGACTTAAACATAGAAGTCCTTGAAGACTACTCGTTAGCTCCCATTCCGATCCACCAATCCAATACATGTCATATTAATAGATAACATGCCATAATCAGTGGGGAGTAACTCATGCGTTCTCCGAGCCATATTACAATAAACAACATGAATATTGCTAATATATAAAAAATATATTTAAAACTTAAATCAATTAAATGAATCATTATTGATACCTAAATCCGCACCTCCCAACAAAACCCCCGATGATGATCGGGCGTGCTTGTTAGTTTTATGTCGCGCTTTATGACATTTTTTAAGTCGGTTAATAAACGATATATCAAACATTGTTGTCACCCCTTTTATTGTCATCTACATGCCAATACGGTCGTTTTGACATTAATTAGAGTCAATTCTAAGTCCGAGTCAAAAACCGTCTCTCTTTTCAGGGTCTCGTCTCGTTCTGAGACAGAATATGTAACACCTGCAAATGTACCCTATTTTTATAGTAAAAATATTTTACGGATACTTTTCAGCGAAATTTAGTTTTAGTTTAGAATTAAATTTCCCGTGTCGAATTTAGAATTTCCGAGTTCGTATTTGGATTTTACGCGAGATTTCAAGTGAATCACGTCTTAAGACGTCTTTGACTTTTCTTGACTTTTCTTGACTTTTTCCACTTACTCCACTCATACTCCCTCATAAACCCTAACTTCCTCACAACTCAATCACCTTCTTCCTCACAAAGAAAACCCCAAAACCTAGCTTCCATTTTTTATCCGTCTTAGAATCGTCATAACTCTTTCAATTCTCGCTTAAATTCACGTAAGTTTGTCTTATTCTTTCCCTCTCATCTTCCTCTATCCGTATTGGTAATAAAATTACCGTCTTTCTCGCTTTTCAAATTATCCGTCTTTCTCAAGGTGAATTATATTCATGTTTTATTAACTATTTGTAGGTGGTGACCTCCAAGATCCCGACAAAGACTACTTATTGATTGAAGAGGACATTGACGTGGAGTAAAGACGCAAAAAGGTAACGATGAAGGGTTACTCGATATCATTTACGTGTTTTATGTGTTTTCTATGTTAGTAATCGTATTTAGAATAGGATTAGTAATCATAGGAATTGTGTTGTTGATGATGGTTGTTGTTAGTCATCCGGCGCTGGGAGCGTTACTCGCTGCCAGTTTCCCAAGTCGACTGCAGTTTTCCTGCACTGACCCCTTTTCGTAAAATGATTATATCTCCTTCGTTACTTGCTTGTTTTGGTCTTGTGACATCCCGTTGGAACCGTAAGAGGATAAGATATCACCTCCAATTAGGATTTCTACATTTGGATGTCTAGAACTCTAGTTATGACCGTTTGAAGTGGACCCTTATTTTAGTTGGTTTCCAAACAACGTTGTATTGGAGAGGGGATCTATGTTTCTTATTTATGGTGCTTCATAAACTTGTTCTAATGCTTATGTATCATGTATTGACTCATTTTTATCATAGTTAAATTTATATAATTCCCTATTCTCATGTTTTGTGACGGTTTTTGATATGTCCCAATTTGAGTAGGTTTGTTTTTTTACAAAAATGGTACGGTTGGTTGGCACTTTGAGCACAAAATCCTATTGCTTTGTACTCTCATTCCCTTGGTACCTCCAAGTTCGTAAGGCTGGAATGTCGGAACGAGGATGATCCTTACTGCTTAATTGAATGTGTAGTGGGATACGAAGGACGTTGTTTGTTGGGAGGCGAACGCATGTGGGTTGCTCGACCCGGCCGTCAAATGTTGTGTACTTGCGAGGTGGTGTTATTTGCATGTAGCGTACCGCTTGTTATGAGGCTTGTGCTCTTTTCCGCCTCTTTCGTGAATGTCGACCGAATTTGGGGTACTCGGCGTCTATGATTGACCGAGTCTTGGATGCGAAATATTTATCGCATGTCGAATCGGAAAACGTTATTCCGAGAGTCTGGCCAGGTTTAGACTAGGACCGTATTATTATCGTCGTCCTACCGGAGGAAATTAGTCCACATATACGAAATGTAATCGTGTATGCGTTCAGGGAAATGTTTATCCCGTGGATGCCTTTTAATCATACTTGCCATGTACACGGTGCTAGTGCGTTTCATTTACTGTGAGAGATGTCGTCAATGTATTGGTATGTTTGGATGAATGATTATATGATTGATCATTGGATGACTTGGCATGTTTGTTTGTCGAGTCTCAATCTTATCAAACTTATACCGCTAACGGTGAGATGTAAGCCCTAGTGAGCGTATTCGGTAGCCTAAGAGTGTCTTCCCCTAGTCTTTGTATAACATGATGGATTCGGACTTGTATTTCATATGCTCTTATCATTATATATTGAATTGCCTATCTATCCTTATCGTATTTCACATGTATATCTATATATGCATGCTTCTACTTTTTTATTTCCTTTTAAGTACGTTTAATGTGATATGGCTGGGAGAACCCGGAGTTACTCCCCACTGACTGTGGCGTTCATGTTTTTCATGGATGAACAGGTTGCTTGATTTGGATGGCTTTTTGCTTGGTGTTTTGGGTTCGGGTGTGAGCTAGCGGGCGTTGTCCCTGGATGAAACACCTCTAGACGTTATTTAGCTTGTTTGATAATCACTTTTTCTTTGATAACATTTGAAGAGACTACGTCTCTTGTTGTAGTATATTTCGTACTTTGGCTTGTAATATTTGACATACCTCGTATTTTCTATCTTGCATGTATAAAGGTTTTTAAAATACCGTATTTCCGCTAATTAAATCACATGCTTGTATGTTTTTATTTCCGCATTCGCGAGGGTTGTCACAGAATATTCTGGAAACCGTCAAGTAATATTTTATTATGCTAAGTTTGACACGGAAATCGATCTCTGTCTAATAAGATAAAACTTTATCTCCCTTCCCTTAAAATCCGCCGCAACAATGCATGTTCTTCTAACAGGATGAAACCTCCTTAGAACAGGCGCATAGACTGCTGCGCCTCTTCTAAGCGACGTAGGCACTGCTGCGCCTCTTCTAAGGGGTTACTGTTTGCTGTTACAGTTTGAGTGACACTCTCCACCTTTTTGTGCTATAAATAGAGAGCTCGTCTATCCATATTTAGCACGCGTGTGTCCCTCATCTATATTGTTTTCTCTCTCTTTGCATTTTAGACTTATCGTTACTACTTTGGCATTTACGGGGTTGATCAATCAGCCTCCTTAGCTTGATTCGTATCAAGTCTCCCGCCTCGATTTTCATAGGCCGACTAATTTAATCTATTACACTAGAGTTATAATCAATCTACATCATATGTCCTAATCCTTTATCATATGTCCTAATCCTTTATCATATGTCCTAATTCATGGATGGGTACGCAGTTTATAACCAAATCAAAATGGGACAAGAAGACATGCACAAGACTGCCTTCACCACGCAATGGGGTACCTATTGTTACACGCTAATGACATTCGACCTAATCAACGCTGGGGCCACGTATCAACGAACGACAACAACTTTGTTGCATGACATGATGTAAAAGGAGGTAGAAGTCTAACTGGATGACATCATCGTCAAATCGAAAGAAAGAGAAGACCACATTACCAACCTCCGTAAGTTTTTTGCTAGGCTTCGCAAATACAACATGCACCTCAATCCGCAAAAATACCTTTCGGTGTGACCTCTAGTAAATTAGTAGGACACGTCGTCAGTCAAAGGGGAATAGAGATTGATCCATCCAAGATCAATGCTCTAATAAACATACCTCAACTCAAAACGGAGAAAGAATTTTGATGATTTCCAGGCAAGGTACAGTATATTGGACGATTCATCTCCATGTAATCCATGATCTGCGAACCAGGTTTCAAAAAGCTTACGAAAACAGATCACATAATAAGGGATGACGATTGCCAAAAGGATTTCTACAAAATAAAGCAGATCATTTCCAAACCTCCAGTCCTAATGCCACCTAAGAAAGAAAAGCCATTATCCTTATACCTAATAGTCACATACACCGCCATGAGAGCAATGCTTGACCAAACAGTGGACAAAGAAGAAAGTGCCATTTACTACCTTAGTAAAAAGTTCTTATAGTACGAGACCAAGTACACAACCCCTGAGAAAACTTGCCTCGCTTTTGTGCGGGCAACAAAGAAGCTTAGGCACTACATGCTTAGTTATACCGTCAACGTCTACTCTAAAATGGACCCAGTCAAAATACATATTTGAAAAGCCAATTCTAAATGGTAGATTGTCACGTTGGACGCTAATATTAGCAGAATTTAACGTAAAATTCATTCCTTTGAAAGTCATAAAGGGACGAGCTGTAGCCAAGTTCTTCACTGACAATCCAATTCAGGATACACAAACCATAGACACGCTATCCTTTCCAAACGAAGACATTTTTGAGTACAAACATTGAATCTTGGAATCTCTAGTTTGACGGAGCATCAAATTTTTGAGGGTGCGGCGTGGTAGTTTTACTCATCTCGCCGCAGGGATGACATATCCCAATCTCGTTAAGCTCGACTTCGACGTAACCAATAACGCGGAAGAATATGGAGCATGCCCGATCAGACTACAAGCGACACTGAATATGGGTATCAAAACAATCCGGGTACATGGGGACTCGTCATTAATTATCAACCAAGTAACAAGATCTTCGAAAAGCCAAAGCGATCGCGAAAGCCTTTCACCTTACCAAGCCACAAGGTAGACCAAGTAGCTCAATTCTTTTACCAAGTTACTTAGCACCATCTACCTCGAGAAGAAAATCAATTTGCAGACGCTCTTGCAAAACTCGCATCTTTGATTAATATCCCTGATCAGATCCGAGAAATGCCGCTCTTCATTGAACGAAGGTCTGAGCCAACATACATCTACCTAATCACTAATGAAAATGAGGAAGAACCATGGTATAAAGCCATTTTAAACCTCAAGCTAAAAGGAGAATACCCACCTAACATGGAGAAAAGAGGCCAACAGGCCATTCGTGGGTCGCCTCCCAATTTGTCCTAAATCAAGGGATAATATACAAAAAGACACCTCAAGGTGTCATCCTACTTTGTCTCGATTATTCGAAGACACAGAACCTCATGGAGGAAGTCCATGACGGTGAATATGGTCCTCACATGAGTGGGCCTATGATTTTAAGAAAAATCATGCATATAGGCTTTTATTGGACGACAATGGAAAGTGATTGCATCGAATACGCCAGGCATTGCTATAAGTGTCAAATCTTCGGCAATGTTCAACACGTCCCACTTTCTCTCGTATACACCATAACTTCTCCTTGGCCCTTCTCAACTTGGAAGATACACATTATAGAAAAAGTAACTTCGGCTAAAATAGGAGGTCACTGTTTCATCCTGGTTGTAATCGACTATTTCACATAATGGGCCGAAGCATCCTAAATCACTAACCTTACATGAACACAGGTGGCAAAGTTCATTCAAACCAACATAATATGTCATATGGGTGCACACTTTAGATAATCAGCGACAACGGGTCTCACTTCCAGGTAAGGGCTGCTGAACTGTAAGCCAAATACAAGATTCAACACCACCACTCTCACCTTATAGGCCAGAAACCAACGGGGCCGTCAAAGATGAAAATATAAACGTCGTCACCATCCTTAAAAACATGATTGAAAATTATCGAGACTGGCCAATCAAGATTCCCTTCGCGTTATGGGGATACCGAATTTCAGTTAACACACTCAATGGGGTTACTCCTTTCTATCCCACATACAGGATAAAGGCAGTCCAACTTGTACAAGTAGATATCCCATCTCTACGAATTCTACCCGAAAATCAGATTCAAGAAGTAGAATGGAATAAGCAAAGATACAAAGAACTCATCCTCTTGGATAATAGAAGATTAAGGTCAGTAAGCAATGTTCAGATGTACCAACAATACATCAGACATCATTTAACAAAAGATTCACCGCAATACATGTCAAAGAAGGCGATTTGGTACTCAAATCTATCAGGATCCTTTTACAAGTTTATCCAAGGGGAAAATTCAAACCTAATTGGAAAGGTCCTTACCTAGTGAAAACAATCCTATCAGGTGGGGTAGTTAAAATCACAGACTCAGTCGGGAATGAATTTTGAAACCCAACTAATCTAGACCAACTTAAGAGATACTATCCTTAAAAGACGACACACGTCCAGATGGTCGCGCCTCTCCTTTAGTCTTATGTTAATTTTGCTCATGCGTTTTTAATATGTATACATTGTATCCTCAAATCGTTAGTAATTTAATTGGATTCTTAAAGAAGTAAGTAAAAAGCCCCTCGCCAAGTTCCTTTTTGTCTTTATAAGCTCTTATTTGACAGCTATTTCTTTGCATATGTAATTATGAACTATAGAACAATTTGATTTTACCTTAGCGATAAATATGTAGGCAATCCTCAATAAAGGATACAATCGTCAATATCTTTGTCTTATGAAAATAAAGGGAAAGTATTTAAATACTTGAACTTGAAATAAATAGAAGGGCCAAATGAAGGTTCTTAACAAATATAATTGTTTAATTCATAAAAACAAAAAGAACAGAAAAAGAACAAATAACCAAACATTATTTAACTATCCATTCCAAACTATTCATTTTTCTATCCATTTTCTACAAACAAAAATAATAACTATCTATTGTAAGTCTTCTATCTTTCCGTTTCCCTTATATATTATTTCATCTTTCCTATATTAACCTCGGACTGGTCGCTCTTGTGCTATCTTGGGGCAAATGACCAAAGGTCTAGCATTCTCATTCCTATCTACCACCATTTTATCTGCATGAAAGGACTTCTTCAGCTTCTTCTTGGGATGATTGACGATAAATATGGCTTCTCCATCACCCTCGGTCAAGAACTTAGAGTTCTCTCTAGCAACTTCGCACTTCTTAAATTCAAAAGGCTCATGCTTCCTATGCTTATCACGCTCCTCGGAACTGGATGCCTTTCGACACTGCTCATGAGAAGGAGACACTCATAGAGAACCAATAGGAGTCGGCGGCATATACCACATGTTTCGTTGGCCTCATCGATAAGGCGAGTCTCGACATGTCTCACCAAAAATAGCCAACGACACTTGTGGAGCAACGTCTAGTTTTGGGACTCTTTGTTTCAACGCCAAGGATTCGAACAGATCGCAGGGGGGGTATCAAGTGAAAGTCTTGTGAAAGTCCGCTAAATAGAGCATGGCCCTCATTACATAAGACCTAGCCGGTATGCAAGGGCATTAACTGGAGGTTCAATAAGTCTTAGCCTCTCCATGAGCCAAATCAGCAAATATAATCATTCCAAGTAAGAAAAAAATCGGAAAAAAAAGACGCGAAAAAAAAAACGGAAAAAAAACAAATAAAGGAAAAAAGGAAAAAAGAACAAGACAAAAAGAAAGCTTACTTATAGTATGATTGGACTGCCAAGGTAAGGGTTCTCCCAATCCTCCTTATCGCTATCTAGGCCTATAAATATTTCTCCTAGGATAAGGAAAGTCGGACACCTCCTGTAACACCCGAAAATGTACCCTATTTTTCTAGTAGAAATATTTTACGAAATCTTTTCAGCAAATTTAAGTTTTAATTTAGAATTTAAAGTTTCGAGTCGAATTTAGAATTTCCGAGTTCGTATTTGCAATTTCCGCGAGATTCCATGAGAATCCCGTCTTAAGGCGAGTTTGACTTTTCTTGACTTTTAAGTCGTCTTTGACTTTTCTTGACTTTTAAGTCGTCTTTCACTTTTCTTGACTTTTGAGTCGTCTTTGACTTTTCTTGACTTTTGAGCCGCCTTTGACTTTCGTTGACTTTTCCGACTCACCCTACATATACTCCCTCCTAACCTTAACCTAATTCATTTCAACACAACTCATTCTTTCTTCTTCCTTAAGAAATCCCAAAACCTTGCCTCCATTTTCATCCAACATTAGATTCGTCATAGTTCGTTCGTTTCTCGCCCAAATTCACGTAAGTTCGTCTTATTCTTCCCCTCTTAGCTTCCTCTATCCGTATTGGTAATAAAATTACCGTCTTTCTCGCTTTTTAAATTATCCGTCTTTCTCAAGGTGGATGATATTCCTCTTTTATTATCTAATTGTTTGTAGGTGGAGACTAGGAAAGCTTCGTAACCGTTTAAAGACGCGTAAAGGTAACGGTGAAGGGTTACTCGGTATCATTTACGTGTTTTGCATGCTTTATATGTTAGAAATAGTATTTAGAATACGATTAGGAGCTTAGGAATCATGTTATGATTTATGATTGTTGTTATTTGATGATTTTTTATGATGAATATTGATTGTTGTTAGTTGATAGAAGTAAATTATGAAAATTGGAAATGATGGAAATGGGTTGTTGTTCTCGGGTGGACTCGTGCAAATTCACAGCACCGACCCTTTTTGGTAGAATGCTCATATCTCCTTCCTTACTTGCTTGTTTTGGGCTTGTGACCACTCGTTGGAACCGTAAGAGGATAAGCTATCACCTCGACTTGGAATTTCTGCATTCCCATATCTATAACTATAGTTATGACAGTTTGAAGTGAACCCTTGTTTAAGTTAGTTTCCAAAATTGTTGTTTTGGAGAGTTATCTATGTTTCTTATTTATTATGCTTCTTAAACTTGGTCTAATGTTTGGGTATCATGTATTGATTCATGTTTTGGATATATGATATTTTCATTCGCATGTATCACATGTTTGTGACGGTTTTCGATATGTTCCCACTTTGAGTCGGTTTTTACAAATGAGTCGGTTTGAGCACTATTTTGTCTTGTGCTTTGTATTCTCATTCCCTTGGCTACCTTCCCGTTCGTAAGGCTGGAATGTCGGAACGGAGAGGTATCCTACTGGTTAAATGCATGTGTTAGTGGGCATACGACGACGTTGTTGGGAGTTGAACGCTATGCGTTGTTCGACTCGGCCGTCAAATGTTGTGTACTTGCGAGGTGGTG
>JAIUZE010018910.1:0-25440 GCA_022085475.1 Heliosperma pusillum
ATGTCAAAGATAATGTGTACCATTGTCTTATCTTTTGGTCATCATACAACTTTCGTGAAATAGAATTGGTAGAGAGTAATGGTAATAGAGGTCACGTGACCCCAAATATAATGGATTATTTTTTGCTTAAATGAGGTTGAAATCCAAACTATTTAATAAAATAGGACGGATTTCAAATAATTTACTAAAAATGTGTCCACGTCATCTCTTTTAGCATTTTTTTAAGATTACACTAGTCGTTGTCCTAGAGAGGAACAAGGTACATCCCTAAGAAGACATAACACATGCAGAATGAGGTTAATTTGGTGCTAATACCCAAATCAATCTCACCCAAAAACACAAAAAATACCCCAATTTCTACTCCATTTCAACCCAAATAAATCCATCATCTCTTTACCACACTCTAAGGTAATCATACATATTTCTTGTTATATAAATCTTCTTCATTTCAACTAGACGAGATTTAGAAGTAGTTTTCTACTTTTGCATATTAGAACAAAATTGGCTTTTGATTGTTGATTTTTTAGGTAGTCTTTAGGTATTAAGTTGTTTTAATTCCTTGTTTTTTTGTGAAAAAACTGCAAATGAGGAAACTAACTAGCCTTTGTTTGATAACCCCCGCGAAAGCATAAATATAAACAAATAACATGCAGCAGAAATTAGAGAATTTTTTAAACTTTTTAAGACATGTTTCGCAAAGATTATCAAAAGGTGAAATCCAACGTAAACAAATAAAGTAGTAGTATCGATGAGGTCGACAAATCACTACGAGGGAGACAACGGTCCCAAAATATACAAATAACTCTGAAAGTATAAGAGTCTAAGCTGTAATAGGTAATCATCGTAAAACGACGCTCGCTAGCTCACACTAGTCTTAACCCCAAGTAGCACCGACATGTACCTGTACATTCATGAAACATGAACGCCATAGTCAGTGGGGAGTAACTCCGGGTTCTCCAGCCATATCACAAGTAAAAATACATAAACGACAATTAAACATGTGGAAACGCATATACAAGTGAATCATGTGAAGTACAAAAGTAAATTTCAAGATAATATGATGTAAGTATGTGAAATGCCAAACAATAAGCATCATGTTATGAATCGACTCGGGAATGACACACTTAGGCAACTATATACACACTAGAGCTTACATCTCACCGTTAGTGGCATATACTTGATAAGGTAGAGACTCGACATACAAACCAATTCAATCATCTATTTCATACAAGAATCCAACTCATTGTTCACATACGATCCAATCTTTATAAACAACCATCCAAACATACGAATATAGCAACATAACTCTCACGGTAAATGACACGCACTAGCATCATGTACAATAGCAAGACAAGTCAATGTATGTCCACGAGATAAGACGTTTCCCTGAACGTATACGATAAGACGTTTCGTATACTCATGACCTAGACAAACATGTCCGCGGGGTAAGACGTTCCCCTGAACTGTGTGCGATAAGACGTTTCGCACACACAAGACTCTAATCCTCACGGTAGGACGAGGATAATACTACGGTCCTAGTCTAAACTTGGCCAGACTATCGGGATAAGTGTAACACCCGGAAATGTACCCTATTTTTCTAGTGAAAATATTTTACGGATACTTTTCAGCAAATTTAAGTTTTAATTTAGAATTTTATGTTCCGAGTCGAATTTAGAATTTTCGAGTTCGTATTTGGAATTTCCGCGAGATTTCAAGAAAAACCCGTCTTGAGCCGTCTTTGACTTTATTGACTTTTTCCATGACTTTTCCACTTACTCTTCATATACTCCCTCACAACCCTAACACCCTCGAATCATATTTGATCCATCTTCGAATCATCGCTGCGCTTTCATATCTTGCTCAAATTCATCTAGGTTCGTCTTATTCTTCCCCTCTTAGCTTCATCTATCCGTATTGGTAATAAAATTACCGTCTTTCTCGCTTTTTAAATTATCCGTCTTTCTCAAGGTGAATGATATTCATCTTTTATTATCTAATTGTATGTAGGTGGAGACTAGGAAGGTTTAGAAATCGATTAAAGACGCAAAAAGGTAACGGTGAAGGGTTACTCGATATCATTTACGTGTTTTACATGATTTCTATGTTAGAATTTGTATTTAGAATACAATTAGAAAGCTTAGGAATTGTATTATTGATAATGATTGTTGTTAGTTGATGACTTTTGATGATGATTATTGATTGTTGATAGTTGTTAGAAATGAATTATGAAAAGTGAAAATGTTTGAATGTATGTTGAAGGCTCTCGGGTGAACTGGTAACTCATGTCACGGGCGTGAAATACAAGTCACGGTCGTGACTTGTGCAGTTTCACTGCACTGACCCCTTTTCGTAAAATGATCATATCTCCTTCGTTACTTGCTTGTTTTGGGCTTGTGACCTATCGTTGGAACCGTAATAGGATAAGCTAACACCTCGACTTGAAATTTATGTATTTACATATCTAGAACTCTAGTTATGACAGTTTGAAGTGGACCCTTGTTTTAGTTAGTTTCCAAACTTGTTGTTTTGAGATAAGATCTATGTTTCTCATTCATTATGCTTCTTAAACTTGGTCTAATACTTATGTATCATGTATTGATTCATGTTTATCATATTTACATTTATATAATGCCATATTCACATGTTTTGTGACGGTTTTTGGTATGTTCCCACTTTGAGTCGGTTTTTACAAATGATACGGTTTGAGCACTATTTTGTCTTGTGCTTTGTACTCTCGTTCCCTTGGCTACCTCCACGTTCGTAAGGCTGGAATGTCGGAACGGGGAGGTATCCTACTGCTTCAATGCATGTGTTAGTGGGCATACGACGACGTTGTTGGGAGTTGAACGCTATGCGTTGATCGACCCGGCCGTCAAATGTTGTGTACTGCGCGGTGGTGTTTTTGTCATGTAGCTTACCGCTTTTTATGTGGGCTTGTGTCTTTTCCGCCCTCTTTCGGTGAATTGATCTACCGAATTTGGTACTCGGCGTCATGTATTGACCGAGTTTGATGGCGAATGTCATCGCTGTCGAATCGGAAAATGGTTTATTCCGAGAGTCTGGCCCAGGTTTAGAACTAGGACTGGATCTTTATCGTCGTGCTAAACCAGGAGGAATTATTCCTACATATACAAATGTCATCGTGGTATGCGTTCAGGGAAATGCTTATCTCTTGGATGCCTGTTAATCATACTTGCTATGTACCGGTTCTAGTGCGTTTCATTTACCGTGAGAGATGCGTCTTTGTGTCGCGTTCTTGAATGCGTGATTTTCATGACTTATTAATTCATGGTCCTTGCAAGGATTTGGGCATCGTCTATGTAATTGGTATTTTTGAATGGATGATAATATGATGGTTTATTGTCATCATCGCATGACTGGCATGGTTTGTTTTGTCGAGTCTTAATCTGATCAAACTTTACCGCTAACGGTGAATGCAGCCCTAGTGAGCGTATTCGGTTGCCTAGAGTGTCCTTCCCCGAGTCTATCTATAGCATGATGTTACGATTGTAACTTCATCTGCCTTATCATTAGAAGTGAATTGCGTATCTTTCTATCGTATTTCACATGTATATCCATATATGCATGCTTCTACTTTTGTATTTTCTTTTATGTACGTTTAATGTGATATGGCTGGGAGAACCCGGAGTTACTCCCACTGACTGTGGCGTTCATGTTTTTCATGGATGAACAGGTTGCTTGATTGGATGGCTTTTTGCTTGTGGTATTTTGGGTTCGGGTGTGAGCTAGCGGGCGTTGTCCCTGGATGAAACACCTCTAGACGTTGATTAGCTAGTTGCTAATGACATTGTTGTTGGTTAACATTTTGAGAGACTACGTCTCTTGTAGTATTTTATATTTGGTTTGTAATTACTGACATTCCTCGTATTTCTATCTTGCATGCATAAAAGTTTTAAAAACTTCATATTTCCGCTTTATATTTCACATGCTTGTATGTTTTATATTTCCGCATTCGCCAGGGTTGTCACAATAAGACGTTTCCCGATTAGACATGTGGTATGGTGTTCCACATCCAAGACTCGAGCAACACAAAGGACGTCGAGTACCCCAAATTCGGCTAAAACACACGAAAGAGGCGGAAAGAGATCTATAGTTAAAAGTCAAGCTAGTTCGCTGCATGCTGATAAGGATAAAGTCGCGTCTCCTTAATCAAAGTAAACCTAAATCACAACTAACTAATAGTCAGCGGTAAGCAAGGTATCGAATCCACAAGGAGGCGGTAGTAATCTAATCTGTTAAACTAAGTTTGTCTCTAAAGTAACAATTTCGGGGTTTTGAGATTGAGTTTCTAGTCTAAAACCAATCAATAACAATAACTAATAGCAAACAATAACAACTAATAGTAATAACAACTAATAATAAACAATAACAACTAATAATAAACAATTGAAAACAATAAGATTAAAAGTCTAGGGTCTCAGGTTCACTAGGATTATTATTCAGGGATGGGGATGAAATCAACTATCATGCAATAAAGTTATCTAAGGTCACAAGATCGGTCGATTCAATTATGCCTTTTAGATCTACAATTTAACATGCGATCGCTATCATTAAACGAGTTCTATTCAATTATCGTAGCCTATCTTAGTCTTAACCCGGTCGGTGTCAATCCTAATTCGCTAGACTAGTTAATTAATCCTGGCCAGTAATCAAACAACTAGAATTAAAACGATAATCAAACGATAACCATGCAATTGCAATTCAATTAATTAGTCTACCCCTTCTAACAATCCTAGATCCCCTTTCAACCCTAGAAAGGAATTTAGGTACTCATAACGATATAAACAACAACAATAATAAATAAAGTAAACATGATTAACAACAATGAAAGGATGAACAAAGAATAATTAAAGAACTAGAAGGCAATTAAATTGAATAACGAAGAAAGATTGAAAAATACCGATTACAAGTTGAACTAAAGACAATCGTCTTTGATGAATAAAATCCAGAGGCAAAGAAAGCTAAATTAGGTTTTCTAATAGTAAAACATAAAAAGCATAAAAAAGCATGAAAAAGCATGAAAGACGAGCTTTCTTTTTATAATACAAAAGTCTAATTAATTAGGTTATAATTTAGGAAAATATTAGAAAGCCCCCGAAATATTGGGTTGCTCGATCGAGTAAAGTGAGTCTGCTCGATCGAGCATGACCACAGTGCGACTCGATCGAGCAAGTCAGGTCTGCTCGGTCGAGCAGCCCTTTAAAATGGCTCGTTTCTTCACTTTTCTTCATTTCTTCTCTTTTCTTTCTCGATTTTGGTGCCCAACCTTCTACGATCCAACTCCGCCATGCTTCATATCTACTTAAAAAGCTCCAAATGCATCCAATCTGCATTAAAACATAACAGAAGCGGCAGAGTCTATATTCTAGCTAAAATAGCATAGAAATAAGCAAGGAAAGACGGTAAATCGAGTTAAATGCAACTAAGGGAAGCATAAAATATGTGTATAAATAGTGAACATCAAACTCCCCCAAACCAATCCTTTGCTTGTCCTTAAGCAAAGCACTCAACATATACAAGGACAAACATACAAATGGTGAATGAAAAACTCAAAGCTAATGTCAATGCACATACAAATCCCAAGCTATCCTTATCTATAACAAAGTAATGACCAAATTGTACAAATAAAACAAATTCAAAGGCACGGGAAAGTAGAAAACGCAGCTCATATTCCAAGATTTCACATGATACCGTAGTATAGACAAAAACCAAATACCTTTCAATCTTGCAAGGCTCAATTTGTCGGATTCTCGCGGATTCACTCATGCACTCATAAGTTTATGTAAGGGTGAGTTTTGTAAAGATAGAAAGAAATAGAAACACTCACTCAACTTATGAAACATGCATGCATTCTAATGTGATAGTAATTTCCCCAACTAATACGCATTCGCTATAAAGCACATGAATTAGGACAACAAGGGAGGCTAATGGGTGAAGGTATAGAAGTGGATTGTGCCAAGGCACGTATGGGAATGTCGGGCTAAGACCGGTAGTCGCATCGACACTTACCAAAACAAATCTACAAGACTAGCACAAACCAACACTGACTAGAGAAATCATCTTAAACTTTGACAACACAAGAGAGAGATCGATATTGCTCTCTGAAAAATGGATTAGACTCTATTAAATTCCCTTTCATTATCCCTTGAATAATTCAATGAAGCAACATATTTTTCTTTCTTTTCCTTTTTTGTTTCATCTTTTTTTTTTCTTTTCTTCTTTTCATTTTTTCAATTTTTTTCTTTTCAGATCTTTTGCTTCACAACTTTTCTCAATAAAGAGAATAAATGACACAATTGCCAACATACTTGCTACACCCATTTGATATTCTTTTTGAAATCCCGACCCAACCATAGTAGACAAGTAGATAAGAAAAACATGCAACTACGACTGTCCCGAAAAGGTAGGCATATTCTAGGAATGTAGCTATTAGATAGGTTATAAAACATGCTACAAAAGGCTCAAATTGTCTAAACATAAAGAACTCAATAATAAGGGTATAAAATCAAGTCTTTTTTTGCTATGTGAGGCTTATTTGAACAAAAAGAACCACATTTCCTCATGCACTTATCAGACAAACGCGTATAGTATCAACAAACGAATGTCACACTTATGCAATTTGATGTTACATATTCCACATGGAGTACCACACTCAAGCCTAAAAACAATGAGACCAGTTTATTGATGTTCCTGGCCTAGGAAGCTCTATAGACCTCAGAATTTTAAGTGGTTTACCAACAAAAATGGCCAAATCTAATTAGCATAAGGTATGTCAAAAACGACGGTCAAGACTTATCCTATGTGCTTTTTTTTTCAAAAAGTAGTAAGTCAAAACAATGTACATGGATAACTTATTTGGGATTCAAATGCAGAAACAATGCAAATTATCATCATTGTTATTCAATTTCACCAAGACTCGACCTAATAAAATAAAAAAAACATGTTTTTGGATTTTATAAATTTTTCAATTTTTATGATTTTTTTTTAAACACACAACGGAAATAAACACACAACATAAATAAAGACTCTTCCCCAAACCTAAATGTCACAGTGTCCACAGTGTGACGCTAACAGCACAACATCACACAATAAACAACATCAGCAACCTATAGGACACAACTAACAAAGGGGAATTGAGAAATAACTAAAAGAAAATACAATAAAAGAAAGTACAAGGATAGATAATACCAGCTTATAGACATAGCCTCCCTCAAACCAGCTGCAAAATAGGGTGTAGTGACCAGCTGTCACTACTGCTCCTCCTCCTCCTCCTCATCATCATCATCTCCCCTCTGAGCAGCACAAGAAGAAGAGGCCCGAAATGGCTCACGAAAACCACCAACCAGAGCATCCGGTCGGATAGGAGTGTACCATGAATGACCCAGGCAACCATAATCGTGACTAAACTCCTCGGAAAACTGCTGAGGAGTCACCCCATAATTGTGGAATACACCACTCTCGTCACCCGGACCTCGGTAGTAGCTCGGCGGAGTCCAACCAGCAGAGGCATTAAGATCCGTCCGCATAAGGTTCTCCCAAAGCCCCCTCATCACCAAGTCATTGTTAATGCCTTGGTGAATCCTAATCTCCCTCTCTAAAGCTGGATCATAGGTATAAGCAGGTAGAGGGTAAGGGTACAGAGCCGGGGTGGGCACAAACTGTGGAGGCGGGGTGGTGGTGGTCTGAGCAGAAGTAGAAGGAGTGATCCGCCGACGAGGTCGACGGGTCTCGGTCAAAGAAAAAACAAGCTCATGGAGGACCACATAAGAACGAGGGGGAGGGGTAGGTCCAGTCTCGGGATCATGGGTGGGCAACCGCTCCGTAGAAGGGAGAAGGTTATCTGTGTCGGGAAGAGCAATCCACTGGGACCCCCGTACTCGCCACTGAAATCTAGCGTTTCCTAACGCATTAATCCAGCAAAGGGTGTGACGCAAGTACTCCTCGTCTACTCTAGAGGCATGAATTGGGGTCATTGGTGTGTATCTATGGTCTCCCCCAAACCCAGTAAGTCGCCTAGCCAACCTAGTGACCAAGGCACTACAATCTAAAGAATGCTGGGTAGGGGAATTGACCCTCCAGAAAGCATAACACACCAAACCCGCCGGGTGCAAATAAAAATCATTCTCATGCTTGGGGTTGAGGGTAGAAGCAAGTAATAAGACCTCATGAGAATTTAACTTACTGAGGTCCTTCCTGGCAAACAAAAGGAGGCTAAAGAAACGCAAAAAGAACCTCAAACAAGGATGTTGCATATCATTGACCGCCATAGCATTAACACGTGCATCAGGAAGACCAGTAAATAGAATAAAATAATCAACGGCTTGAAAGCCGGAAGGAATACTAATAAAAGCATCATCGTCACCAAGAGAAAGACCCAGATGGTTAGCCAATTCAGCATACGACAACACAAAATCCCGATTGAGCAAACGAAGAGACACACGTTTATTGATCTCGTCCCAATCATAGGAACTGAAAAATTCAAGGGTAAGTGGTCGATACAAAAGCTCATTGAGAGAATATAGCCCACCGAACCCGATTCGGTCAAACATATCAAATATAACATTACCAAAACCGAGGGCACGGAAAACGATGGGGCACACACAACGAGTAGAGTCCATAGAACGACCCATAAGCATAGCAAAGCGATCATGTTGCTCTTGTGTGCTGAAAACGATCCAAGGGTAAGTGGGGTTACTCGGAATCGGTTCTATTTCGGGTTGTCGAACAAGACGGGGTTCTCTACGACGCTTGCTAGTTCCTGCTTGTCTAGACATGGCTAATTGAAGTAAATAAAACACACAAACATAACTATATGCTCAAAAGACGGATTTAGCAAACCCTAATTCGAAAAAATCAAATTTTGAGTCTAAAACGCAAGAAAGACGGAGCAATTAGTAATGCAATAGTGATTAATTACTAAATAATGAAGCAAGAAAGCAACAAACAAAGAATTAGAAGTACAAAATTGAAGAAATAAGAAGCAAACCCTAAATCACGTTTTGGGCAAAATAAGGGAGCAAGAACACCAATTGCTTCACAAATTGCACTTAAAACAAGTAGATTATTTATTGTTGATGCTAGCTTGATGATGAATTGATGATTTGAAGTTGTTTGAATGAGGTTATTTGAGAGAGTAAGGGTGACGGAGAAGGAGTGCCGAAATAAGAAGAAGAATGAGAAGAAATTTGGGGAAAACCTGATTATTAAGCCTCGGGACCGGTCGGACCGGACCGACTCGATCGAGCAGGTCAGGTCTGCTCGATCGAGCAACCAAAAAAATCTTGATTTTTGAGTCTGCTCGAGTGGCTGATATATTTGATGCATGTCTAACTCGATCGAGCAAGTCATGCTGCTCGATCGAGTAACCTATCATTTTCAGTTTTTCCTCATTTTCTCGTCTTTTCTCCTTTTTTTCTTTTCGTTTCTTCAGTATTAAAGCGACTTCCAATTTTATTAGCTGCAAACACTCGATCAAAAGGTTAGATCGCTCCCTCACCGCACTCAATAAAGCACAACTATATTAACTATCCAAACTCAATCTAATTAAACTATAACATTAATAATTAAGCTAATTGAAATAAAATTTACAAATGAACTACAAGTAAATGCCGGGTTGCCTCCCGGTTAGCGCTGGTTTATATCGGTCATGCATGACCGTGTTACCTCAAAGTCATGGTGATTTATCAAGAGTGAAAAGGTCGACGGCCTCTATCACTCCTATAAATGCTCCATCATAATAGATCTTCAAGCGTTGACCATTGACTTTGAAAACTTCACCCTTGTCGGTTTGTAGTGTAACCGACCCAAACTTTTTTACCTCGGTAACTGTGAACGGTCCCGACCATCTGGACTTGAGTTTACCTGGAAACAAACGCAAACGGGAGTAAAATAATAATACTTTATCACCACTTTTAAATTCTCGCTGCATGATATGCTTGTCATGCCATTTCTTTGTCTTCTCCTTGTAAACCCGAGCACTATCATAGGCATGAAATCGAAACTCATCAAGCTCGTTCAACTGCATAAGTCGTTTCTCACCCGCCAGTGAGGGATCCATATTAAGCTCTTTAATGGCCCACATAGCCTTATACTCAAGTTCAACCGGTAGATGGCAAGCCTTGCCATAGACTAACCGGTATGGAGAAGCACCGATTGGAGTCTTAAAAGCAGTTATGTAAGCCCATAAAGTGTCATCGAGCTTACGACTCCAATCCTTCCTTGATTTACTCACAACTTTCTCAAGGATAGACTTAATCTCCCTATTAGAAACCTCTACATGGCCACTTGTCTGAGGATGATAACTTAACCCCCGACGATGTGTAACGCCATATTTCTTCAATAAAGAGTTAAGATGGCGCTCATTGAAATGCTTTCCTCCATCGCTAATGAGAGCACGAGGAACCCCAAATCGTGGGAAAATGATCTTCTGAAACAGTTTCAGATCTGCTTTGGCATCGCAAGTGGAAGTGGCAATGGCTTCCACCCATTTGGAGACATAGTCTACGGCTACTAGAATATAGTGATTACCATGGGAAGATGGGAATGGCCCTTGGTAGTCAATACCCCAAACATCAAATATCTCAACTTCCAAAATACCCGTTTGAGGCATCTCATGCCTTTGCGAAATATTACCCGTCCTTTGACACGCATCACAAGAACGGACAAATGTAGTAACATCCTTGAGAATAGTCGGCCAATAAAAACCCGACTGCATAACTTTAGCAAATGTCCTTGAGACACCATGATGACCGCCATATGAAGAAGAGTGACAATGAGAAAGGATAGCATGTACCTCACCCTCTGGAATACATCGTCGATAAATGCCGTCGGCGCATTCCCGGAATAGATAAGGATCATCCCAAAAATACCTCTTGACATCGTGTTGAAACCTCTTGTTTTGCTGATAAGATTGATTCGGAGGCATAATTCCCCCAACCAAAACGTTGGCATAATCGGCAAACCATGGAGTCTCCATGGTAATGGCAAGGAGATGATCATCAGCAAACAAATCATCAATGGGGATGGAATCTCTTCCTTCGAACCTTAAACGATATAAATGGTCAGCAACCACATTCTCAGCACCTGACTTATCCCGGATCTCTAAATCAAATTCTTGTAACAACAAGATCCAACGAATAAGCCGAGGTTTGGCTTCCTTATTAGCCAACAAGTACTTCAGTGCTGCATGGTCTGTGTAGACTATCACCTTAGAACCCACAAGATAGGCTCTAAAGTTATCCAAAGCAAAGACAATCGCAAGTAACTCCTTTTCAGTGGTAGCATAGTTAACTTGCGCATCATCCAAAGTCTTACTAGCATAGTAAATTGCATGTAGCACCTTATCCTTCCTTTGCCCCAAAACAGCCCCAACTGCATAGTCACTAGCATCACACATTATCTGAAACGGCAATGTCCAATCAGAAGACTGGATAATAGGAGCTGAGATTAGAGCTTGTTTAATCCTGTCAAAAGACTTAACACACTCATCAGTAAACACAAACGGGGCATCCTTATGGAGAATCTTAGTCATTGGTTGAGCCATCTTTGAAAAATCCTTAATAAAACGGCGATAGAACCCCGCATGACCAAGGAAACTTCTAACACTTTTAACATTTACCGGGTACGGTAATTGCTCAACCACATCCACTTTAGCTTTATCCACTTGGATGCCTCGTCCAAACACCAAATGACCAAGTACCACCCCTTCAGTTACCATGAAGTGGCAATTCTCCCAGTTTAACACAAGATTGCTTTTCTCACAACGTTGTAAGACTTTAGTCAGATTAGCTAAACAATTATCAAAATCGGTCCCATAAACACTGAAGTCATCCATAAAGACCTCCATAATAGACTCGATATAATCAGAAAAAATAGCCATCATACAACGTTGAAAGGTGACGGGGGCATTACTTAACCCAAAAGGCATTCTTCGGTAAGCAAAGACACCATAAGGGCATGTGAAGGTAGTCTTTTCCTGATCGTCAGGATGAATGGGGATCTAAAAGAATCCCGAGTAGCCGTCTAGATAACAAAAATATTTATGACACGCTAGACGCTCTAACATTTGGTCAATATAGGGAAGAGGGAAGTGGTCTTTCCTAGTGGCTACATTCAGCCTCCTATAATCAATACACATCCTCCACCCTGTCACTAGTCTAGTAGATATGAGCTCGTTTTTCTCATTAGTGACGACCGTAGTCCCTCCCTTCTTAGGGACTACCTGAACAGGACTGACCCACTTTGAATCAGAAATAGCATAAATGATTCCTGCATCGAACAATTTCTGCACCTCTTTCCTAACCACCTCTTGCATAGTGGGGTTCAAACGGCGTTGACCCTGTCTACAAGGTTTATGGTCTTCTTCTAAGTGGATACGGTACATACAAAAGTCAGGACTAATACCTTGTAAATCGTCAATGTTATAACCTATAGCCTTTTTGTGCCTTTTTAAAACTACCTACAAATCAGTAAGTTGGCTTTCAGATAGGCTAGCATTGACAATTACGGGATTCATCTCATGGGAATCAAGAAAAACATATTTAAGATGAGAGGGGAGGGGTTTAAGTTCAGGTTTCTTTACCTCGGTAACCTTAGGGGAGCTACCTAAGCTATAAACCTTCTGTAACTTGCAGTCCTCTCATGTCAACAATTTTTCCATCTCAACTACGTCTTCACTCTGTGAGCTTCCAGCTTCAGCAGTGCTGGAAATTAAGGCGATCTCCAGAGGATCCCTATTCAAACATAAAGAAAGACAGTCATCAATAGTTATATCAACAATATCGACTCTATGACATGTCTCTTCTAGCATGGGGTGTTTCATGGCATTATCCAAATTGAAAGTGATTGTATCATCCCCCACTTTTAGTGTAAGTCTCCCATTCTTAACATCTATAACCGCCCCTGCAGTATAGAGGAATGGTCGTCCCAAGATGATAGGAATTTGGGTGTCCTCAGCCATATCTAAGACAACAAAGTCAACTGGTATGAAAAACTTCCCTACTCTAACCGGTACGTCTTCTAAAATCCCCAAAGGGTGTTTATTAGAACGGTCGGCCATTTGTAAGGTCATGGTTGTAACAGTAAGTTGACCCATATTAAGCTTTTTGCATATAGAAAATGGCATAACACTAACACTAGCCCCTAAATCACAAAGGGCTTTATCTATAGCTAAGCAACCTATATTACAAGGAATAGAAAAACTCCCTGGATCCTTTAACTTAGGTGGTGATCTGGATTGCAACACAGCACTGCATTCCTCAGTGAATTCAACCGTCTCCACTTCATTAAAGGACCGCTTCCTTGTCAATATATCCTTCATCAACTTTGCATAAGCCGGCACTTGAGTGATCAACTCAGTAAAAGGTACATTCACTTGTAAATTCTTGACCACTTCCATAAACCTCTCAAACTGTTTATCAAGCTTGGATTTATGTTGGCGGTGCGGAAAGGGAAGTGCAATACCAATTGGCTCGGCTTCTTTGGCTTTGGAAGATGAATTAGAAGACTTTTCATCCTGATCAGGGGTTGCTCGATCGAGCAGAGGGGTTGCTCGATCGAGTTTTTCAGAACAGTAACTTTCAGAAACTTCCCGAGCAAAATTTTGGCAAATTTTATGGGTTGCTCGATCGAGCAAGGGGGTGACGCTCGATCGAGCAACCCTATTTTCAGCCCCTTTTTCGCTGTTTTTCGAACTTTGATCAGCAACTTCCAAGCTTTCATTGGTTTCATCGCCTATCAGTTCAGGGCCTTTGTAATGGGTTCCACTCCTCAAGGTGATAGCATTGGCTTGTTCTTCTGGAGGGTGTCCTTGAGAAGGAAGATTACCTGGTTTTTTATGTGGATTTTGAATTGCCAATTGGGCAATTTGAGTATCAACCATCTTGTTATGAGTTATCAACTGTGAGATCTGAGCATCTTGATTTTGTTGTATCATAAGACTCTGCTGCAACATGGCTTTCAATTCCGCCATATCATTACTTGGAGGTGGTGGAGGTGGAGGTTGTTGAAAGTTTTGGCCTCCTTGATTGGAACGATTGTAATTACCTTGGGAATTGCGATTCTGAGGAATCACATAAGAGGAACCTTGTTGTTGAGGTGGCGGTGGGGTAGGATTGAGAACATTCTGACTTCGGTAAGAGAAATTTGGATGCTCTTTCGTCCTTTCTTTGTAAAAGTTGGAGTAAGGTGTACCTTGCTTAAAAGATGGAAAGGCAAGGACTTGCTCAACCGTACTCATACATTCCACTGCATTATGCCCCATAGTACCACATCTTTCACAGGTTGGCTCTTGGTGAACCATGGCATGAACCGTTTGCTTATTTTCCAAGGACTTTGAAGTTTGTAACTCGGCAATTTTGGCAGTTAATGCCTCCAACTGAGCTGCAACTGCAGTATCCGAACCTCCTCTCCTTGCATTACCCCTAGGATTACCATACTCAGCAGTGTGAGTAGCCATCTCATCAATTAACTTCCAAGCATTGGCATCAGTAGTGTTATTTTGGAATCTCCCATTGGCAGCAGAATCGAGCAATGTTCTCTGATCATCATATAACCCATTATAAAACTGGTTGCATAGGAACCAAGTATCAAAACCATTATGTGGAACAGACTTGACAAGCTTTTTGAAGCGAACCCAAGATTCATTAAAGTTCTCATTGGGACCTTGTTTGAAACTTGTGATTTGACTTCGAATGGCATTGGTTTCTGTGGCGGAAAATATCTTTTGTAGAATGCAAGAGCCAAAGAATTCCAATCGGTGATGCCAAGTGCATCCATATCTAACACACTCAACCAATCTTCTGCCCCGTCTCGTAGTGAAAAGGAAAACAACACCAACTTAATCTGATCTTGCGTTACCCCACTCGTTAAAGGAATAGAGCAACAATAATTGGTAAATTTCTCCATATGCTTAGCAGGATCCTCAATAGGACTCCCTCCAAACATGTTTCGCTCCACTAAAGAGATATAAGATGGACGAATCTCAAAAGTACTATTACCCGTAGTAGGGAGTTGAAATCCCTTGGGAATAGATGCAACGGTAGGCTCCGAATGACTGGCTAGAGTAGGCATGGTTGTAGTGGGTGCAGAAATAAGTGTATCCTCTTTTGAGGATGGTTTTTCTACGACAAATTCGGCGTAAACTGTTTCAAGCGTACTCAAGTCTTCCGCTTCTTGAATTTCCTTCCAAAAGTTTCGTCTAGCTCAGAGAGTCTTCTCTGGTTCGGAATCGTAGGACACGAGAACGGACCTAGAACACCTGGGCATAAACAAAAACTAAAGAAAAGGATGAGAACGGTCTCAAGGAACTTAGGTTCCCTGAGACGAAATAGACAAACTAAGTAGAAACAAACAGAAAACTGTTGCCTCCCCGGCAACGGCGCCAAATTTGATAAGGGTAAAGTCGCGTCTCCTTAATCAAAGTAAACCTAAATCACAACTAACTAATATTCAGCGGTAAGCAAGGTATCGAATCCACATGGAGGCGGTAGTAATCTAATCTGTTAAACTAGGTTTGTCTCTAAAGTAACAATTTCGGGGTTTTGAGATTAAGTTTCTAGTCTAAAAGCAATCAATAACAATAACTAATAGCAAACAATAACAACTAATAGTAATAACAACTAATAATAAACAATAACAACTAATAATAAACGGTTGAAAACAATAAGATTAAAAGTCTAGGGTCTCAGGTTCACTAGGATTATTATTCAGGGATAGGGATGAAATCAACTATCATGCAATAAAGTTATCTAAGGTCACAAGATCGGTCGATTCAATTATGCCCTTTAGATCTACAATTTAACATGCGATCTCTATCATTAAACGAGTTCTATTCAATTATCGTAGCCTATCTTAGTCTTAACCCGGTCGGTGTCAATCCTAATTCGCGAGACTAGTTAATTAACCCTGGCCAGTAATCAAACAACTAGAATTAAAACGATAATCAAACGATAACCATGCAATTGCAATTCAATTAATTAGTCTACCCCTTCTAACAATCCTAGATCCCCTTTCAACCTTAGAAAGGAATTTAGCTACTCATAACGATATAAACAACAACAATAATAAATAAAGTATACATGATTAACAACAATGAAAGGATGAACAAAGAATAATTAAAGAACTAGAAGGCAATTAAATTGAATAACGAAGAAAGATTGAAGAATACCGATTACAAGTTGAACTAAAGACAATCGTCTTTGATAAATAAAATCCAGAGGCAAAGAAAGCTAAATTAGGTTTTCTAATATTAAAGCATAAAAAGCATAAAAAAGCATGAAAAAGCATGAAAGACGAGCTTTCTTTTTATAATACAAAAGTTTAATTAATTAGGTTAAAGTTTAGGAAAATATTAGAAAGCCGCCGAAATATTGGGTTGCTCGATCGAGTAAAGTGAGTCTGCTCGATCGAGCATGACCACAGTGCGACTCGATCGAGCAAGTCAGGTTTGCTCGGTCGAGCAGCCCTTCAAATGGCTCGTTTTTTCACTTTTCTTCATTTCTTCTCTTTTCTTTCTCGATTTCCGTGCCCAACCTTCTACGATCCAACTCCGCCATGCTTCATATCTACTTAAAAAGCTCCAAATGCATCCAATCTGCATTAAAACATAACAGAAGCGGCAAAGTCTATATTCTAGCTAAAATAGCATAGAAATAAGCAAGGAAAGACGGTAAATCGAGTTAAATGCAACTAAGGGAAGCATAAAATATGTGTATAAATAGTGAACATCACATGCAATGACACCACCTCGCAAGGATACCACATCTAACGGCGAGGTCGATCAACGCATTGCGTTCACCTCCTAACAACGTCGTCATATTCCCACTACAACATGCATACAAGCATCAAGGATACACCTCATCGCTCCGTCGTTCTTGTCTAATGAGGATAGGGTGTAGCCGAAAAATGAGAGTTCAAAGCACTCAACGAATAGTGCTCAAATCAAATACATAAGGTAGAACCGACTCAAGCAAAGATATACCAAAAACTGTCACAAATCATGTGATAAAAACATGTGAGATATCATATATTCTAATCGTGAATATTTAATGTTATTACGTAAGTTTATAAGATAAACAAACCATACAAGCTATTATTACATGTGAAGACAAGTGGAGAAGAAATGGGAAAAAGTCACTGGGGGTGCCAGCCGGTCAGGTGGACCGGCTGCCGGATACCCGGCTGGTACCACAGCAACACTTAACAACAACATTAATTTACAGGGGATCCCCAGCCGGTGGGTGTGACCAGTTGCCGGCTACCCGGCTGGGGTCATAGGTCAAAATGAGAAAAATGTAGAAAAGGGGAAAAGGGGAAGTCTCAGCCGGTGAGACCGGCTTCCGGGTGGCCGGCTGAGACTCACAGACAACTAAAAATATCAACCAACATACATGTGTGCCCAGCCGGTTGGGGGACCGGCGGCCGGTCGGCCGGCTGGGACTCACACAACACCAAAATCACCCAAAATTGTCCAATTCACATCAGGAGGTTCCCAGCCGGTTGGGGTGACCGGCGGACGGTCGGCCGGCTGGGTCTCACCTACACGAAAAACAACTTCAACAGCAACCAAAACTCTAACTCCTTTGATACTCATTCAATTCCAACAACATTTACCAACAATAAACCACATTTAATGCACTCTAAACATGTCCAATCATTAGACAAGATCAATTATCCAATCATTAGACAAGATCAATTAAAGCACATTAATTGCTCAACTCAAGTTCAAGCAAGATAAGTAGACATAATTAACAAAGTAAATGTAACTTAGTATAAGATTAATGAAAGATGAGCATGTGAGGTGAATTCATACATATGAATGAACAACTAACACATATCTATGTGAAATTAAGGCAAAGATTCCATCTTTCACTAAATACAACTACAATTAACACTTAAAAACACGTATCGAGTAACCCTTCACTATTACATTTTTGCATTTTCACTCCTCTTCTAGCTCTTCCTCCACTAGATAGTAGTCCTTATCGGGATCTTGAAGGTCTCCTCCTACAAATTTATATAAAAAGATGATTATTTTCACCTTGAGAAAAAGATGAGAAAACGAAAGTGACAAAGACGGGATTTTTATTACCTTAATAGAAAGAGAAGAAGAAAAGAATAAGAACTAGCCAAGAATCAATGAATTTGGGTAAGAATTGAGTGAGATATGGTAGGATTTGTGTGGAAAGGCTTGAAGTTCAACAGTGGTGATGGGGGTTAGGGTTTTGTGTTTTTGAGAGGTTGAAGGAGGTGAATACTAAGCTGAGATTTTGAGTGGAAAATTGAGAATTTGGGTTGGTCTTTTGGGTGAGTTGAAGGGATTCATAGGCCCAAAATTGTAACGTAAGCCCTACTCACACGAAATTCCGAGTACAGTCCGATTATGGACTCGGATTTGCTAGATTAGACACGGCAAGCTAAGTTCTATTCTAAATATAAAATTAAGCTAACTAATATTAATATAATATTATTAAACTATGACGGCTAATATTACGGGTGTTATACTTTGTGTTGTTATTTTAATGCTGAGATAATTATGGAAGGAGAAAGTGTATGTTACAAGGATGGAGTACAATTTTTTTGTGTTTGTTTAGCAACCAAAGTTTTAATGAACTTAGGTGTTTGATTGTGATGAATTACATGACGATTCCAGTGAATTTGCCTTAAAAATTAAGATAAAATATCCTAGTGTGAAAGCGTATAAATTGATATCTTTAGGTAATGATCGAGATTTGAGGGAGTTTTGGGCTTGTGTTTATCAATCAAAAGAAGCCTCTATAGATTTATATATTAACTTGGCACCCATCCAACAACTTTATGTAATTCCTTCGTCCATTGATGGTAACTTAACCTTTTAAAACATTGTTAGTCAAGTGATGAGAGGAGACGATCCCATGTTTTGTGTGTCTTTGTGGGCGAATAATATTGATCAATATCGTTTTGATGAAAGTATTAGTGAGGATGAGTTTCTAGAAAATGAGGATGATATTTTGACAAACAGGGTGGATGATGAGGATGATGGTGTAGATCTTGTCACATCTTTTTCTCCTAGTGAAGCGTTTACAAGGCTTCATTCTATTAATGAGCAATTTGTTCATATTTGGTGTGATGGAATGATGTTAAATATGTCAATGGTAGGGAGTTTTGTGTTCGCCAAGGATTTAACAACAAACTTGAATTATTACAACTTCTAAGACAATATCACATCGAGAGGGATCAAATTTTTAGAACAACATACTCAAATCCCAACACCGTGATGTACAAATGTTTTAGAAAGCCATATCCTTACAATTGGACCTTAAGAGTCTTTCAAAAGATGTAACTAAGGAAGCTTTTACTATAATTACCTACAAAGGTCCTCACCATACTAGATGTGTAATTCATGCTCCTCACATGGATCATCCTAATTTGTGAAAGGCAACTAAGAAATCAACTTGGCAAATTGTCGGCCCTTTACTCTTGTCGCAACTTTGGAGCTGCGAGAGAATATCCATTGCTCGTCCGGAAGTCAAGTTTCCTATTTAGGCTGAAGTGGATTATTCGCTATGGTCGCAAATGTGTGTGGGTGTTGATCTTTTGGTTTGTAAATGGCTAAGGGTGTCTTGGCTATATAAGGACCATAGACCTGGTCTAAATGTGTTGAGGGACCTATTGGACAGAATGGTTGAATTCCAATTTGTGTGGTGTCCTGCCTTTCAAATGTCCTCCAATATCTATCTCCAAGATGCACGGGAAATCAAGAAGCATGGTATGTAATCGCTCCCCTAATTTGTTTTGAGATGGTGGAATGTCACTTGTCTAATAGGTGTATGCGCCAATTTGGGTGGAATCAAACAATTCCCAAATTGTGAAATACTTTTGTTGAAGTGCATGAGCTAAGGAGGCAAGGTGATTGTATGACAAATTATGCCCGCGAACATGACCAATATATAAGGCAATAGAAAGACCGCATGCGCAAAAGCTTACAATCGGGAGTTCAGCACTCTGGGCTAATGAGCCGAGACGATGAATGCTACGAATGGTACAATCCTATCACCCGTCAACGTATTACTCAATACCTTCTCGTTGCCACAGACAGCGAGAAGGTGAAGCACTATTGAAACAGAATGTGGTAGAAGATCTGTTGATAGAAGACTATACCTTCTCATTGTCCCGGACAACAACAAAGTGTTAACGCTACTAATCGTTGTCTCATACAGCGAGAAGGTATTAGAACCAAATTAACCTCATTTTGCTTGTGTTCTATCTTCTATTCCTCTTAGGGATGTACATCATGTATCTTGTCGTTGCCTGGGACAACTACTAGTGTAAATTTTTTTAAAAATAAAAATAAAATGCGATTTTGTAAATAATTTGAAACTCGTCCTAGTTTCGACTCCATTTGAAAAAATTCAATATAATGTGCACCGTGCTCATAATACAACTTTTTTAGCTTTGTAAACTAATGTTGGTAAAGAGTATTGCAGTAGGGCCAATCCCATAGGGACCGTGCGAGCATAAATATAATTCGCACCATTTCCTTATATCAGTCAGAATACAACTTGAGTGGACAAGTATATTGGTAATGAATCGTCCATTAAGCATAAGCCGATGAGGTTCACGGTTCACGACTCACGACGATGCATTCTCTAAAATCTTGCATCTTAATTACTACTCCCTCTATCCCAGTTATTTATTTACCCATTAAAAGTCTTCTTAATATATATAAAGATAAATAAATGAGTGAGACATCTATAATTAAAAAGGCAAACAAATGATTGGCACATAGAGCCTACAATATAGAGAACAGTAGAGAACATATCATTGCTCACATTTTTTTTCTCCCAGAGACGGCTCAATCATAAATCAATTGATCTCCGTAAAGATGAGTATATCATTCTTAAAAGTAAAACAAGTCGAGTACTACACAACTTGCCTAGATATGACAATTATTTTGCTAATATTTAAGAACTTTTCTTTTGTCCTATGTTAATTATTTGACCCGTCTTAAATGAGAATTTGTGATTATAAATACTTCCTTTGTCATTTGTTAACTTTTTTTATTATTCATTATAACTTTTTAATGAATATTTTAATTAAAAGTAAACAAAGGATTAAAGCAAGAGGGTAATAATAATTAAACGCGAGAACTCATTTCACACGAGCCTTTTCGCCTAAATTTAAGACAAACAATATGTCATCATTTTGTAATAAAAAGTGATCATTTAATGACAAAATTTTGCACTTAAAACTATTCTCATTTATTAGAAAGTTACTCTAGTAAAGTTTTATCAAAAATAGTTCACATTTTATAATAACAAGGCCACATTTGTCCAATCTCAATTTCAGACAGAAAAGGTTGATATTAAAACCGTTGACATTCCCCTATATACTAAGAAGATAAAAATTCTTTAATTTTTCCCCTAAAAGAAATCAATATATATATATATAATAGGCTTTCTTCGAGGCACGTGAGTGGTTCCCCCTTTATAGGAACTCTTAAAATAAAAATTAAATTCATAGTTATGGTTAAAATCTTAGATTTTGATTATATTTTTTAAATTAATTATTTTCCTAATAATATTATCAAATTTTCAACATTATATTCATACATATACTTTCCAAGTTATGGTTGAACTCTTAAATTTTAATTATATTTTTTAATTTAATTATTTTCCTAATAGAATTATCAACTTTTCAACTTTTTAGAAACTCTTTAAATAAAAAATAAATTCATAACTATTATTTGTCACACATTAGAAAATAATGTAGATGTGCTAAAAATATTACATATAAATAGTAGAATTGTCCCACATTGGAAAAATAATAAAGTGGGTAATCCTATGATTATAAATAGGAGTCATTCTTAAACCTTATGTATCAACCAAAAAATTTTGAATCTCTTAAATATTGTCTTAGAGATCTCTTAAAAGTTTGTAGATGTGATGAATATACGTACTATGTATAAATAGTAGTAAAATTGTCCCACATCATAAAATTAACCACATATTCTTATTTAAGACGGAGGTATCCGTCTTAAGCTTAAGACGGATACCATATTCTCTCACAAAATATCCATCAAAGGTGAGTGGAGAGCACATGGGGGGAGTCCACCTTGTCCCCTCTACCCATTTCCTCTCACAAAATACCCGTTGCAAGATTCGACCCGTCTTAAGCAAGACCTACTGAAAATTAACATAAGGTGAGTGATCCCATGATTAAATATAGGAATCATTCTTGGACCTTATATATCAAACTAAAATCTTTTAAGTCTCTTAAGTATTATCTTAGAGATCTCTTAAAAGTTTTTCTATTATTATCTTCACAATTGTTAAATTTACAACATCAAAATTTAATTTTAAAAGGTATTATTAAAAAAATTGAAGTATTGTAAAAAAAAAATATGAAGATAATATAATTAGATTCGTGGTGAAAAAAACCCTGCAAAGTATAGAAACTCATATTATTCGGACATATTTGGTGTAATTTTTAGTATATTATTTGTCCTACATTGAAAAATAATGTAGGTTTGGTGAATATATATATTACAAATAGGACTCATATTTGGAACTAAAGTTTCAACCCAAATTTTTTTTGAGCCTCTTACATATTGTCTTACAAAACTCTTAAAATTTGTATTATAATTTTCACTATAGTTAAATTTACATCATTAAAAATTAATTTAGAAAAGTATCATAAATAATAATTTTGATGGTAAACTATTTAATGTGTTATTTGTTCCACATTGAAAAAAACAATGTAGGTATCGTGAGTCGTGAATATATACTACGTATAAATATCAAAATTTGTCTCACATTAAAAAAAATATCATAAAGTGGAGTGATCATAAATATGATTATCGTACGAGATTTTAAACTATTTTTTTATATTGTTATGTTAATAAATGACTTTAAAATTTTAATAAATGCCATTTAAAATATTTTTTTATTATTCTAATATTAATATAACAGTTTAGTAACAGTTAAGAAATAAATATTATATGAAAAAAGATGGTGTACTACTTAGTTTGTTATTAGTCCCACATTAAAGAATAATGTATGTGTGGTGAATATATTGCTTATAAATTGTAAATTGTCCCACATTGAAAAATTATTACTCCGTATAACATAGGGTGATCATATGATTATAAATATGAGTCATCTTTGAACTTAGGTATAGAACTACAATTTTTTAAGTCTCTTAATTATTGTTTTGGAGAGCTCTTAACAAAATAGAATTATAATAGTCACAATAGTTAAATTTACATTATTAAAAATTAATTTAGAAAATTATCATAAATAATAATTTTGATGATAAACTACTTAATGTGTTATAGTCTCACATTGAAAAATAATGTATTTGTGGAAAATATATATACTAAGTATGATTATAAATAGGACTCATTTAGTCTTCACTACTCGTCGAGCTCCTCTTCAATTAGGAAATAGTCTTTGTCGGGATCTTGGAGGTCACCACCTACAAATAGATCATAAAAGATGAATAAAATTCATCTTGAGAAAGACGGAAAGTTTGAAAAGCGAGAAAGACGATAATTTTAATATCAATACGGATAGAGGAAGGTAAGAGGGGAAGAATGAAACGAACTTACGTGAATTTAAGCAAAGAACGAATGAGCTACGATGATTTTAAGATCGGAAAGATTATGGAGGCAAGGGTTTGGTTTTGCTTAAGGAAGAAGTAAGGTTTTGGTGTTTGAGTGAATGAAATAGGTTAAGGGAGTATGAGTATGTATAAGGAAAAAAAGTCAAGGAAAGTCAAACTCGCCTTAAGACGGGATTCTCATGGAATCTCGCGGAAATTCCAAATACGAACTCGGAAATTCTAAATTCGACTCGGAAAATTAAATTTACGATTAAAACTAAAATTCGCTGAAAAGTATCCGTAAAATATTTTTACTAGAAAAAATAGGGTACATTTCCGGGTGTTACAATCACCCCACCTTTTAAAAAGTTTCGCCCTCGAAACTTGAGGAAAAGAAAAATACCTTACTCGAATAGACTCGGATATTTACTACGCATAGAAGCTTCAGTTTCCCAAGTCTCTTCTTCGACATTAGCACTTCTCCATAAGATTTTCACCAAAGGAACTACTTTACTTCTCAACTTTCTATCCTTACGATCAAGAATGCGGATCGGCTTCTCTTCAAAGGATAGATTCGGTTCAAGCTGGGGCAATTCCCTTTGAAAGACATGGCTCGGATCACTAACATACTTTCTCAATTGAGAAACATGGAATACATCATGAACCTTAGCCAAATTTGGGGGCAAATCCAACTTATAAGCAACGGCACCAATCCTCTTCACAATATCAAAGGGTCCAATGTATTTCGGGCTCAATTTACCCTTAACACCAAACCTTTTAACACCCTTCATTGGAGATACTTTCAAGAACACTCTATCCCCAACTTCAAATTCTAAAGGCCTTCTTCGAATATCGGCATAAGACTTTTGACGGTCTTGAGCGGCTTTCATTCTATCACGAATGACCTTCACATTATCAATTGTCTCAACAAGAACATCGGGGCCTAAGTCACGAACATCACTCAATTGATTCCAACATATAGGACTCCGACATTTCCTTTCATAAAGAGCTTCATATGGAGCCATCTTGATCGATGCATGATAACTATTGTTGTAAGAAAATTCCACCAACGGTAGACTCTTTTCCCAACTAGACTGGAAATCAAGAGCACAAGCCCTAAGCAAGTCTTCTAAATTCTGAATAGTCCTCTCAGTCTAACCATCCGTAGCGGCATGAAATGCAGTACTCATCAACAACTTACTACCCATGGCTTCTTGTAAAGCTTTCCAAAATCTCGAACAGAATCTCGGATCTCGGTCGGATATAATCTCCATAGGAACACCATGGTATCTAACAATTTCATCAACATAAGCTTTCGCTAAACGGTCTAAGCTCCATGTTTCTTTGATCGGAATAAATCTAGCACACTTGGTCAAACGATCAACAACAACCCAAACGGCATCTTTACCTCCAACGGTCCTCGGCAAAGCCATAACAAAATCCATAGAAATATATTCCCACTTCCATAGCGGAATATCCAAAGGTTGTAGCAATCCACCGGGTCTCTTGTGTTCAATCTTCACTTGTTAGCAAGTAAGACATCTTCCAACATAAGATACAACATCACCCTTCAAGTTCGGCCACCAAAACTGTAGCTTCAAATCCTTGTACATCTTATCACCACCGGGGTGAATAGAATAAGGGGAAAGGTGAGCTTCATCAAGAACTCGCTTCCTCAAATTAAGAGCATTATGAACAAATAAACGACCATGGAAACGAAGAACACCTTCATTATCAAACTTGAAATCTTTACCTTTACCTTCAAGAATTTTGGCTTGAATAGACTTGTAGGTAAGATCATATCAACTGTCTTCGCAGATCTCACGTAAAAGAGAAAAACAG
>JAIUZE010018921.1:2075-21076 GCA_022085475.1 Heliosperma pusillum
GTAACCATGCCCTGACTTGGATATAAACCCACCAAGCCGAGACACAAAAGCTATTAACCATGAACTATATACTAGTTAAAGACAGTACGGACCTATCAATGTCATGGTCCAAGATACTCATTTAGAATTACCATGGCCGAACCAAACTAATATCTTAACTCAGAGGTTACCTTTAAAACATGGCCAAGATACGACTTAACATGCCATATAATCGTAATTCTCTATGGGTACTTAGTCAACACGACACCAACCATATAATTAAACAGTCACAGGAAAACATCCTATATATCATGTGACTAATTGCATATCAATAAAATCATATATCATATCGCCTCATATCTATTAAGGCTAATTCATTAATTAAATACAACCATACATGAAGACAAATCCCCGACCCGAGTCCCGCGACGGGTCATCAGTCAAATCGGGGCTGACTAGATCTTAGGTTGACCAAACCCGTTGGATCAAACCGGCTAGAAGCAGAGTCTTTATCACATAAACATAAAATCAACATATTCATTACATGTTATTTTATTACTACTTCTAACATGTGAATTATCATATTATACCCAAAAACCCGTTTGACTAAAAGAAGATTAAATTAAACTACGGTCTCGTCTTATAATTTCTAACATGTGAGAAATAATAATTTAATGTAAACCTTTTTAATTAAATATTTTACTTATTAATATTTCCCACTTGCTAAATATTACAAAACACGATAAAAATGACGATAACTCAAAAACCGTCACAAGTCCCAAAGTGGGACCCACGGGCTGAGTTGGGCCGGACCCCACATGGACTTAGATGGGCCCCACGGGCCTGTTTTGCTAAAAATGGCTGTTTTGCTTTAATTTTTCTAAAACCGATTTCTAATATTTTCCCGCATGCTTAACATAATTAAAACCCGTCAAAACAACAATTAAACAATCAAACATCGACACAACCCAAAGACCAAAACCCGGACCAAATCCAGACCGGGCTGGACCGGCCTGAACCAGTCTGGCCAGGCCTGAACCGGCCGGTTTAGGCTGGTTTTCCAGCCACCCTATTCCGGCCACCACCTAAACAACAACCCCAATAATTTCAACATGGTTTTTAATTAAAACATCCATTTTAAACATCCAATTCAACCATCAATCATACAAAAATCATGACTATAATTAAATCATACTAACATGTCTAGAACACTAACATATTAAAAATTCCATACAACATATAAATCCTACTACTTAACATGTTACTACTAAAAATCATTAGTAACCATAATATGAACTAAAACCTAAGAAACTAAGGCTATGTGACATTATATCGTCGAGTAACTCGGAATCGTTACCTTAGCTTAGCTAAAATCAAGTAGCACCAAAATAATACGAACCAAGAAAATAAGAAACCCGTCTTCTAATCTTCCCCTAATATATACGAGTCACCAAACTCGTCTTCAAAATCTTCCCCTATAAGAAATGACAAGAAAACATTATTAGAACTTAAAATATGATTTTCCATAATTTAAAGGTTGAAAACGATTTTGACGGAATTGAAATTAAACCGTACGTGAAGATGGAGAGCGAAGAGGAGAGTCTAGAAATATAAGATAGGAAGGATTTAATTAAGAAATGAAGATTTTATGAAGGTTTTGCTCAAGAACGATGAAGAACAAATGATGAACGGCGAAGAACACGAAGAACGATTAAAGAAAGTGATATTTTGATCTTAATTTGATTTGTTGAAAAATGAAAAGTTGTTTGTGAGTAGGAATGAGTGGATGAGTGCCGTGTAAATATAGGCCAAAATAGTGAGTTGGGTTTTGAAATTGTTGTTATGGAATTGACCCGGTATAATAATTATATTATCGTAATTAATTAGATATCAAGTTAATTGAATTAAATATCAAGATATTATGTTATTGTAATGAAAAGAAGGAAAATATCAAACTTTAAGAGGAGAGGAAGAGACGTGAGAAATGAAAAGAAAACGGGTCTGTTTTCAAGCGATTGCGGAATTTAAGTTGACAGACCGATAAAGTTACTAATATCTTAGATATTATTATTAGTTTAATCATATTAATTAAAAGATCTAACATGAGTGAAAAATAGGTGACATGGGGCGTGTGAAATGGGTAGGAATCGGGTCTGATTGTGAGCGATTTGCGTAATTTAAACGGACTTATCGATAAAGCTACAAATATCTTAGATATTTGTATTAGTTTAATCGAAACAATTAAATATCTCAAGTGAGTGGAAAACGATGACATGGGTGGGTGACTCATGCCAAAGTCGAGTTTCGAGTTTGTTACGGGATTTACGATGAGTCGGGAATCGTTAAATAACGTTCGGTTAAAACCGTAAACGTTATTCTTTAAATTCCGAATAAATTCAAAATAATTATATTAAATTATGATAAATCTTAATAAATCTAAATAAAAATAAATCAAAAATATTATTTTTTTAAATAAAATTTCGGTCTTCATACTTATGAGACGAGTCGGGAAAAGTCAACGGAAGTCAAAGTTGACTGAAAAGTCGAGAAAAGTCGAAGATGACTTAAAAGTCAAGAAAAAGTTTAGGACGACTTAAAAGTCAAGAAAAAGTCAATGACGACTTTAAAAAGTCAAGGAAAAGTCAAAGACGACTTAAAAGTCAAGAAAAGTCAAAGATGACTAAAAACGGTCTTTTCATGGAATCCCTCAAAAATTCCAAATACGAACGCGGAATTTCAAAATAAGACTCGGAACAAAATTTCCTATTTTAAAAACTTAAGTTCTACTGAAAAGTGTTAGTAAATATTTTTACTAGAAAAATCGGGTACTTTTCGGGTTGTTACAAACAAGTAAAAGATCGTTACCATAGAACTCAAGAGGAAATTAATGAGTACAATGAGATTTATATTCGAATAAAAAACTAGTATCTTAGTGGTTGGTCTGATGACCAAAAAAGGCACGCTGCACGTGCGGAATGGAGAACTGTAAGTAAGGGTACACTTCACTCTAGAGCATATGTGGGAGATTATCAAGGATAATGCTAAATGGAATAGTGCTCGAGAAGTTGAGGATCAGACACAAAAATCTACTAGTTCAAAAATATCTTCCTCTAATGCTTAAGAGGAGGTTGAAATGCACTCTATGGGGACTAAAACAGCAAAAGCTCTAAAAGGGGAAAGAACAAAGGGAAAAAAAAGTGGAGTCGAAGCATTTGATGAACATTTTGTCAAATACAGTATGGCTTTATTTAAGGAAATGAAAGAACAATTTCAGAGTGCCTCGGTGATGAAAGAACTTGCGGTACTAAATACTGATACTAGTGGAATGACTGAAGATGCGAAGGCAATTCATCAACTAATGTGTGCAGATGTTCGCTCTAAGTACACTATCTAATTTTTGTTCATTATTGTTGCATATCTATGTTATTTTGTTTATTTTAAGTTGTACTAGTTTATGTTGGTGCTATCGTATTTGTTTAATTTTAGGCGGGTTTGTTGTAAGTTAAGTTATTATATTAGTTTAAGACAATGTATTTGTCTTGTTTTAATATAAATGTGTATAATGTTTCATAAACATTTTCATTTATTATTGGTGAAAAGAAAACATAACTTTTTCATAGATACGAGCTTTTTGAAAGGATAAGACAACACATATAGGATAAAATACACCATTTAATAGAAAAATACAGATTTTGCAGGGATAAGATGCAATGTAGAGATAAGTTTAATTTGTGCAGAAACGTGATAACACATACATTCTATGCACAAATTTTGTAGGAGTTTTAAACATAGACTAGACAACACACACAGTTTGCAGAGACTAGACAACACACATTTGAAGAGACAAAAATACCTTTTTTTTCTTGTAGAGACTAGACAATACACTTATTCAGATAAAATAAGATAAGATATGAAGCAACAACTTTATGACTGGTACCCTTACATTTCGAACATAACTTCCCAACACCGAAACTCAAATGGCTAATCATCCAAACAACAATTCCATGAACGCATTCAATAATAACTCAAACAATAGTAGACATCTTCTTACACAACTATTAATGGAAGAATTAACAGATGAGAGAGATGAAAAAATGTTTAGAATGATAATGGAAAGTAGGAGAAGACAAAAAGCAGCTATTATCACAAGTTAACCCATCATCAGAGATTGTCAAGGCGGACATGATCTCATCTTTGCAGACTACCCACAGGATGATCCACAAGAAAGGTGTTGGGGGAACGGTAGATCGAAGTGAACGACGGAAAAGTCCAAGTGAATAGGGCAGGTACTTACCCCTGCTACTGGGACTCATGAGACTAATGCCATAACAACCCGCCTTATCCTTTCTTTTGAACATAAATTGTACAAATTTATATTAAAAATGGGACATACTTGAAGATTCAACAGAGGCAGCAGATGAGGAAGATGAAATTGCAGCGGTTCGAATCGGTCTGATTCTATCTCTGTTCCTTGAAATGAGAGATATTTTATTTTACCACAGAGAATTGTTAGATTCTTGTTTCTCAAAAAAATTAGGTTATAGATTAAAACAAGTTAAAAATATAAAAAAGTTCCAAATTCTGGACGAATTTGCTTAACGCATAAGCTACGTGCTATGAGCGTTAGCGGTGCCTAGTCGGACATGAATGAGGAGACATCTTGCCGCTCGTCTTCATTTTAACAAACCAGCTAGAAGCGAAAGGCTTTGCGCAAGAAAGAATATATCGCCGAGTACGAGTCTTTTGCCAAACGATTGAGAATACCGGAACAAAAGGATTAAAACCTTTGACACCCCACGAAAGTTGCCCCTTTTTTATGGGAATTTACCCATCACAAAGATGCATGGATGCTCTTAACTCGACATCTTTTTCTCTGTTTCACTCGAACCCGGGTGGAGGGGAGCATATTCTGCCCCTTCCTCTCTCAAACCTGCTGCTTAAAGAGCTGCTTGCTAGCGGCCGTTTCTTGACGCCCTAGCCGCCCGAACCGTCAGATACAAGGAAATGATTCAGTTCCGCAGCTCTCACCGTCGAAGGACATCGTCCTCGCCGTATTTTATTTATTTGAACGGCCACCTGCCTGGTTATGGTTTTTTATCAAAAGAAATTTGAGGGAAATTCTTTAGAAGAAATTTTCTCAATAGAGTTTTTGGGGCACCCCTAGTTCTCTCCATCTGTCCCACCCCTTAACGGGGAAGGGTTCTGCAAATTTTCGTGCCATTTGGGGAAAAAGGCTTTGATTCAAAAGTTGCTGATTCGTGTGCAGCTTCAGTATGACCCATTCGAATCCCTCCGTGCCCAAAACCGACCCCGGACATCCGTGGTTTCATCGGGTTTCCAAGCAGTGCTGGGGCAAGTAAGTTATCAAAGTTTTCGACGAAACGGCCACCAACCGCTTGAAAGTTTCTAAAACTCGATATTAGACATTTCTAATATTATTTTACTAATAGTTTACCCTTAAACTATTTGGATCTTATGCATGCATAACAAATAAAAAACTGATAAGGGTAAAGTCGTGTCACCTTAATCAAAGTAAACCTAATTCACAACTAACTAATAGTCAGCGGTAAGCAAGGTATCGAATTCACACTGAGGCGGTAGTATTGTAATCTGTTAAACTAAGTTCGTCTCTAAAGTAACAATTCAGGGTTTGAGATTGAGTTCTAAACTAAAAGCAATCAACAATAACAATAACTAATAATAAACAATAACAACTAATAATAAGCAATAACAAACTAATAAGGTTGAAAACAATGAGATTAAAAGTCTAGGGTCTCAGGTTCACTAGGATTATTGTTCAGGGACAGGGATAAAATCAACTATCATGCAATAAAGTTATCTAAGGTCACAAGATCGGTCGATTCAATTATGCCCTTTAGATCAACAATTTAACATGCGATCGCTATCATTAAACGAGTTCTATTCAATTATCGTAGTCTATCTTAGTCTTAACCCGGTCAGTGTCAATCCTAATTTGCGAGACTAGTTAATTAATCCTGGCCAGTAATCAAACAACTAGAATTAAAACGATAATCAAACGATAACCATGCAATTGCAATTCAATTAATTAATCTACCCCTTCTAACAATCCTAGATCCCCTTTCAACCCTAGAAAAGAATTAAGCTACTCATAACGATATAAACAACAACAATAATAATTAAAGTAACCATGATTAATAACAATGAAAGGATGAACAAAGAATAATTAAGGAACAAGAAGGTAATTAACTGAATAACAAAGAAAGATTAAAGAATACCGCTTACAAGTTGAACTAAAGACAATCGTCTTTGATGAATAAAATCTAGATGCAAAGAAAGCTATATTAGGTTTCTGATTTAAAGCATAAAAGCATTAAAAAGCATGAAAAAGCATGTCTAATTATGAAAGACGAGCTTTCTTTTTATAATACAAAAGATCTAATTAATTAGGTTAAAGTTTAGGAAAATAGGAAAAGCCGCCGAAATATTGGTTGCTCGATCGAGCAAAGTGATTCTGATCGATCGAGCATGAACACAGTGCGACTCGATCGAGCAAGGCCTCCTGCTCGATCGAGCAGCCCTTCAAAAGCCTCGTTTCTTCACTTTTCTTTATTTCTTCTCTTTCATTCTCGATTCCCGTGCCTAACCTTCTACGATCCAACTCCGCCATGCTTCATATCTACTCAAAAAGCTCCAAATGCATCCAATCTGCATTAAAAAATAACAGAAGCGGCAGAATCTATATTCTAGCTAAAATAGCATAGAAATAAGCAATGAAAGACGGTAAATCAAGTTAAATGCATCTAAGGGAGGCATAAAATATGTATATAAATAATGATCATCAAAAACAAAGAAAGGAAGAAACATTTTTCTTACATTGATTCGAACGGATTTTGGGCACAAAATAGGACTCCTTCGTACTTTTTCTTGAGCTTACAATATTATGGATGAACTCCTAGTTCTTAGTATAAGAACTCTCCAATAAGTTCCACCAATACAAACCCCTTTTACACTACAAAATACTATACTAGTATATATTGTAGTAGCCCTTAATAATATACCAAATAACTCTTATTACTACACTAGTAATATTATGGGAGAATTAGAACTCAAGTCTATAATAAAACTTCTTAAGTTTTCTTAGTGAGAGATGTGTGTTTTTAAGAGAGATAAGCATACTACACTTATTTGAGATCTAATGAGTCAAAATAAGAAAAACACTTCTCTTGTTCTTACTAGAGGTGGCAATTGGGTCAATCAGGTCGGTTACGGGTCGAGTTCAGGCAGTTCGGGTTATGTCGGGCTCAGGTTTGGTCGAGTCAAGTTGCTTATTCAGGTCGAGTCGGGTTCGAGTTGGGCCGCTTACGGGTCAGGTTAATCGGGTCAAATAACTACAACAGGTCGGTTACATTTCGGATCGGTTGACCAATGAGTCGGGATATATCAGGTCAATATGCTTGATCAGGTCGAGACCGGTTTGGTTTCGGGTTACTGATGGGTCGGGTATTTTATATTGTCGTCCTAAATTTGAAAATTAACCGGGTCAATGGTCGGGTCGTTCTGTTAAAAGATCACTTTTGAACTTATGAATTATAATATTGGATTAGAGGAACTCGATACAAAAGATATTTGTAAAATATAAGAGTATAACACTATAAAAGTTGATGATTGTATAATTTCATTGAACACTTATGTTGCTCGACCTCGGTTATAAGTATATGACATGAGTGCCTATCCAGTGTCGGATTCGCTTCTATTATGGACAAAAAATAATGTTTTTGGTCTAAATTAATCAGTTGTTTATGTAGTTCATAGTTTTGAACATTTGACATATAGAGTATGGCAAGGAAATAAATGAATTACCTATGAAATAGATTTTATTTATTATCTTGACGGTGATCCTACGTATTTAAGTTTGAATAGGCTTTATTAGAATGGTGTATTTGAGGTTTGGATTTTAAGATCATAATTAATAACCGAGGTCGGATTGTATGGTCATAACTCATAACTCTTTCTTCCCTTTATTGTTCTCAATGGAGTCAAAACTAAACACTATTTTTCTCACAAAGCGTTAATTTAAAATTTTCTACATATATCACTTGCAATATAATTATTAATAAGTTTAACTATGAATATAGCATACTAAATTTACAACTGACTATTTATTTTAAGATTACATTTTGTTTTGAAAAATAAAATGAGCGATAATTTTTTATATCAAATTTATTAACAAAAAAAAAACTATAAAGAAATTTAGATTCTTAAAAAAGATTATTTGGCTATGAGTCGGGTCGAGTTTAATCGGGTTAAAACGGGTTACATGTCGGTTCAGTTCGGTTTGGGTTAGGTCGGGTTGTGGGTGAATCGGGTTTCGAGTCGGGTCGGGTCGGGTCACAAGTCGGTTCGGGTCATATCATTTCAGGTTCTATCAGTTTATCGGTTAACCTTCGGGTCAGTTCAGGTCGGTTTCAGTTCAGCAAATTTACGGGTTCTATCAGGTTAGTTTTTGGATAAGTCAGGTTGGTTCTTCGGGTCGGGTCACCTTTTGCCAGCTCTAGTTCTTACCCACAAAACCGGCACCCCTAAGGCATGGGGAAGGGTAGGCTTTTCCTTTTTTGTCTTTACAAGAAGGTAGACTAGCTATAGGATTAGGTTTGCAATGATGTTGTTATAATCTTGATTAGAACAACAAATAATGCACAAAACCTACCCTAATTACCCAAAAACCCGGTGCACCCATTAAAATGGGTGTCCATTTTGTTTTTGCAATTTGTCATTTGTCACATATGTGACATGTGACATGTAACATGTAATCTTTGCTTATAAATGTACATTTAACTAATTCAAATGCAATTTCATAACAAATAAATTAGACTTAACATTTTAAGTCAAATTTTATGATTATATGTAAATAAAATGGTTCATCTCATATTTGGTTAATATAATCTACAACGATTTGTAATTATAATCAACCAATTTTGCTTATCTCAAATGTTTCATAAACATAATGCATTCTTAGTAATATGACAATTAATTACTAAAATGAATCTTATTTAATCATATTACAATAAGGTATATTTCTCACTTACAATTTAAACTTGGTTCAGTTTAAGGGATTAATTAATCTGTATCGCTATACAATTAATTAATGTATATGATTAGGGGATTGTCCTTTAGGTGTGACCTCAAGGGATCAACTTATCACCACCGTCATACGACAGTAACGTCAAACTCAATTGAGCCAATCGTTACCGATTTATGTTGACCAGTTGACTATAATATTCATCATCCCTTTGTATTCTTATTATCGAGATTTATATTTTGTTATCGCACTATTGTTGAGGACATTTAATCCAACACCGCTTACCTGCAAGATGTCCCAACGAGTGTATCCATTACAAGTTTTCCGTCGGAGATTTAGGATGCACAGATTTTTATTCAATCATACAGTAGAAAGATTATCTCAAAGGTACATGTATTTTCAATTAAGATATGATGCAACGAAAGTAAGAGCTCATTCACCTATTTAAAAAATGCATGTACTGCTGCAGTTTGTCAACTCCAACAGATTCATACGACGAGTATATACGAATTGGTGAAACTACGGCTAAAGAATATCTTTTTTTTACTTTTGTCGTGGTATTATGAGATATTTGGTCTCAATACCTTAGAAGCCCTACTGAAGTAGAGTAGGGCATTTACTTCAAATACATGGAGAGCATCATGGTTTTCTTGGCATGCTTGGAAGCCTAGATTGCATGCATTAGACTTGGAGAGCATGTCCAGTTGTCTGACATGGTCAGTATACAAGAGGTGATCATGGAGTTCCAACTATTATCTTAGAAGCCGTTTCTTCACAAGATTTGTGGATATGACATGCCTTTTTTGGTGTGGTTGGATCAAACAACTATATTAATGTTTTACGTCAATCACCATTATTCAATGATATTGTTCAAGGGTTTGCTCCGGAGGTTCGATTCTCAGTTGATGGTACTAAATACACGAAAGGGTATTACCTCGTCGATGACATACATCCAGAATGGACAACATTTGTAAAAAGCTTTCCAAGTTCAATGGATCCTAAGAGACTATTGTTCAAGAAAATGAAAGAGTCCTCTAGAAAATACGTCAAACGTGGATTTAGTGTTCTTTAAGCTCGTTGGGCAATTATACGAAATGCAGCACCATGTAGCGCATTTAAAAGACATCATGTATGCTTCCATTATACTACATAATATGATGGTTGAAAATGAAGGAGAACAAATAACCAACTAGGAGCCCGACGTTGAAACAAGTCCTATATCGACAAAGGAAGGTTTGATGGGAGATTTTCATGCGTCTCTTCATAGACGAGCAGTAATTCGCGATCGTGACATTCATAATCAATTTAAAGTCGATTTGGTCGAACATATTGGGCAACGTTTTGGAGGAAGTGTCAAAATTAATTAATCGTGTTTAATAATGCTTAAAGATTGTCATGTGTTAAGAAATAATTGATTATGTCATGTTTTGTAAGATTTTAAGTTTTTAAAGTATTATTAGTTCCTTAATCTATCTACTTATTAAATTATGTAATATTATTATTATTATTTAAGAAAATACATGTTTTATTTTGATTGATGTTGGTAAAACTCAATGGGGTTTATTTAAAAACTCTTGAGAGATTGTATCATTGTTGGATAGGTTCTTAAAACTTGAAGTTTGTTGTTTAATAACATGGCAATGAGGTGGCAAAGAACAAACTCAAAAACCTCAAAACCATTGTAATTGCTTTTATATGGTTCACAAATTAAAACGATGGAGACCAATAAGTAGAAGATGTGAGAACTTGAGCACTCGAAAAATGATTCAATTAGCACGTTAAAAAGGTTTGTAAATGATATAAATAATTTACTCCCTCGATATCTTATTGATGTTCCCATTTTATTAAAAACTCCTCAGATATATTCAAGAAATGAAAATATCAATAAAAAACGAAGGGAGTACAATATAAAAACCACACTTTGCAATTGACATGAAATCACTTGAATGAGATAAATAAATCCAAACTTTGAGTCTATTATTTATATGAGAAGAGTTGTTTGCAATATCTCCTAAAAATTAGGAAAATATATATTTTCAAACAAAATTTTCAAAAATATCTTTGAATTCTTATTTGTCAAATAACTTCCGTTATTTTTTCTCCATGTTTACCAAAAAAATCAATGGAAGATTATTTAGCAAGAATATTCTATTAAAACAATATTGTTCATACAATATCTTTTCAAAAATCTTAAGAAAAGTTTAGAAAAATATTACAACCGCGTTTTTATGAACTTTTTAGGACTTAGATCATAGGACTGTTAAGAAACCTTATTTCGGTTTTGCTCAAGATCCACATCTTTACATTTGCTAAACTCAAGGACATGACTCAAGACAACTTCAAGTTTCTTCTACGATTAAATCCAGTCCTTACATACCTGTAATATACTCCATGTCTAGCCAAAATACATTAGTCAAGAGGGAAGGAATGGTTAAGGAATTACCATCATCAACAAAATGGTTCAACATTATCTATATTATCTATCAAAAAGTCTCGCTTGTGACTGTCACAAGCTTGTGACCTCTCACAAACCTTCTCCCACTTGCTTACCCACTTGTTCTCCCACTTGCGGCTTGTTAGAGGTCACAAGCTTATGACGAAAATTGGCTGTCATAATGAGAATTTGTCTTTTATCTATATACGCTAAAAATTTACATACTGAACTATATAATATATGAATTTTATAAGTTTATGTCATTCAATTACTACCCCTTGGTTTTTCGGTTTATATATATATATATAATATTAGGTTTGGTGCGCGGCCCCGCTCGGGCTACCTCTATTTTACCATTTAAATTTATTTTATACAGTATAAAATATAATGCGTTTGATTTCTCGAACTCATATAATTATCATTTATAATATTATTTTTTATGATTTATCTTGAAATTATGATGAGATGTAATTCTATCAATTAATAATTAAAAAATATTTAATACTCCCGTTGTTAATATGATTACTTTAAGAACATCTCATGTTAATTTCTTTCATTACTCTCGCTATTTTTGTGGTTAAATTCACTATTCCCGTTAATTTTATAAAATTATACATTTAGATAAATAAATTGTTTTTTTAAGTAATTGCTCATACTTTATTCCGTTTTTATTACTGCTACTTCCATTACATTCGTTGTTAATATTGTTATTTCATTACTCTCACCGTCATTGTTGCTACTTGTATTACTTCCGCAGTTAATACTATTAACTTTACTACTTCGACCGCTACTATTAAAATTTTCACTACCCCGCAACTATTATTTTTACTTTCACCAATTGTACCAGATGTATGTATTTAAATAAATATTAAAAATTTGATAAAAATGACATATTATTATACTCTAATTAAAGTAAAAATATAAAGAACTATGAAATATTATATATTTTGGGAATCTTGATTTATTTACTTATCTATATTTTCAGAAACCCAACCAACGTATATTATATTGACATGTTGAACAATTAACTTATTTATACATCCAAACTATATAGTATATGAATTTTCATATGTTTATGTCTATCCATTTCTTTCCTTGGTTTCCGGTATATATAGTAATAGCGTTGGTGATTGGCTTCGCCCGGGGTACCTACAATTACCATTTTAAAAAATTTTATATTATATTTTTTGAAAAAATTAGGATTATTATAATCGTAAAATATATCAACACATTCACTACCCCCATTGCCAATAGACTAATACTTACTAATGTTTATCATTTTTCAAAAGTGATGATTGAAAAAAAAAAAGTTATCATCCGAATTGTAATTTACATCCACTATATTTACTGTTAATAATGTTACTTTTACTTCTTCATATATTTATTATTGTTACTTTCACTACTCCCGCAGAACCTATTTTAATTTTATCATCCAGATTCTGAATTGCATTCTGTACACTTACTATTATTAATGTTACTTTAAGTATTATTGTTATTGTAATTGTTTCCTTCACTACTACCCCTACAACTGTTGTTACTTTTACTACTCACACCTAATACATTTAGTATATAAAAAAATAAACTATATTTACATCACAATTATGTCATAATTTATGATTAAGGAAAGTCATGTAAGTTTTTTTTCTATCTTAAACCAACTTTCTGATTTATGACTTTACTCTTAAATTTTAATTATCATTTTCTAAATTAATTACTTTTATACAACTATATAGTATTATACGGAGTACTATAAAATATTTTATGAATTTTATACATCTAAAACTGTATATATTTATGTCATTTCATCATTGCCATTGATTTCCGGATTATATATATAATAACATAGATAGATAGATTAGATAGATTAGATTAGGTAAACAAAAAAAGACCAATGTTGAGTAAAAACACTTATTATCATAATCAGTAAGTCTTGCTTAAAACAGACACTATTCGTCTTAAGTTTAAGATGGATCAAATACTATCATATGTCCACATAGTGGTAATAAACATAAAATTTTTGTTATTTTTAGGTAACAAGTGTGATTAGGGATGTTATTATTGGGGCGGAGCTGTGGTGGATATAGGTCCCCCCGTACCCGTATCCACCAAACATTTATCATACCCATACCCGATCCACCATTCGTGGCGAGTACAAGTCTCCATACTCGTACCTGACTCGCCAAGTAAAAATCTAGACTCGTACCCGCCACGTTACCCACCAACCACTTATGTCATAACTTATGTTGATACTTTTTTAATGAAATGTAGTATTAATCAATATGAAATTCCCTAAATTTTCATTTTTATATTTCTAATATAAGATTTTCATGTAAGATATACTTTATGATTTCGATAATGAAATCAGTCCCAAGAATCAATATAGACTTGAATTAATTCAACCCTAATACAATTGATAAGACGGAATAAAGGACTAACCTTGGTCCATGTCTTACAGACGCAATCAATATGATAATAAGAAGTATAAACGATTGTTTCTCCTCCTTAACCCTTCTTTGATATTCCTTTATGATGGAGATAGGAAACTGTCTTATCTTTTCTTTAATTGTACGTTTCTCTGTTTTATCAGAGTGAATATTATGATCATCTTACAGTATCCCATCATATAAATATATAATGATGGGTCGTACCTTTTCACAATCAAACCCGTTCGTACGTTTTCATGAAAGACGACTTATTATAGGGTAAGGTAAGAGGGAATAATAATTCCCGGACTTTAATTACTTTAATTGAGAATGATCCATCACGGTGTCATCTTTTATATTAAAGCCGTAATATTTAATATGAACGTAACTATTATTTAAACACGAAACACATAGGCCACTTGAATATTATTAAATATTCTAACATTCTCCCACTTGGCCTTTGTGTTGACTTGATGGTTCAATAACTTTAATGTAAACCTTTATGTTAAGTTCACTAACTTTTATATCCTTAATCGAATTAGAACTAATGGGATCATGGCGGTCACACGTCATTTATTAATCGACATGATTCCTTCCATGTATCACAAATCAATTCCAAATCTAAGAAACCTTTAATTTGAGAAGGACATTAATTCTCACAATTCACATGTAATCTAATAACTGTAATGTATACATATACTATAATGATTAACACGTCTGTTATAACAGAAACAATACTTTAAGTGAATTCTAGATGTCACAACCATTACAAGCACATTAACTTTACAACAACAAGGCCTTTGATACAACACCCATGCGTTCTACATAGCCAATGAACGCCTTGGGTGGTAAACTGGTAATCCCTTAGTTAATGGATCTGCTACCATCTTATCGGTTCTTATATGCTCAAATGACACTCTTTGCTTCTATACCTCCTCCTTGACCGATAAGAACTTTAATTCCATGTGCTTTGCACCCTTGGAGTATTTATCGTTTTTAAAGAAGAAGACGGCTGCAGAATTATCACAATAAATTCTCAGCGGCTTAGCTATACTATCGATGATCCCAAGTCCCGAGATAAAGTTTCGCAACCACAATGCATGAATAGTGACCTCAAAGCATGCCACAAATTCGGTTTCCATAGTAGAAGTAGCGATGACAGACTGCTTCCCACTTTTCCATGATACTGCCCCTTCAGCTAAAAGGAACAAGTAGCCAAATGTTGATTTTCTACTATCAACACATCCGGCATTATCTGAATTTGAATAACCAACCACCTCAAGGTGATCAGATCTTCTATATGTAAGCATGAGCTCCTTACTGCCTTGTAAGTACTTAAGGATTTTTTTCACAGCTTTCCAATGGTCCATCCCGGGATCACTTTGATACTGACCCAACATTCCAACAACAAAGCTGATATCTGGTCGAGTACATATCTGAACATAGTTCAAACTCCCAACCACAGAAGCATAAGGAACTCTCTCCATTTCCTTTCGTTCCAGTTCATTACGGGGACATTGCATTTTACTAAATTTGTCCTCTTTCTGTATAGGAACTATTCATGCAGAGCATTCATTCATTCTATATATCTCTAAAACTTTGTCAATATAAGCTTTCTGAGACAACCCTAACAATCCTTGTGATCTATCACAGAAAATTTCAATTTCGATCACATAGGATGCCTCACCCATATCTTTCATTTCAAAGTTCTTAGATATATATTTCTTTACATCATGCAACATGCCTAGATCATTCGCAACAATTATATTATCATCAACATATAGGACTAAAATAACAAATCCACTCCCACGATCATAATGTAGATACACCGATCGATGGTATTCTCTACGAACCCATATGACGTGATGGTATCATTAAACTTTAAATACCATTGTGTGGAAGCTTGTTTTAGCCCATATATCGACTTTCTCAGCCTACACACCTTATCTTCATTGCCCGGGGATGCAAATCCCTCAGGTTGGTCCATATATACTTCTTCCTCAAGCTCACCGTTTAGAAAGGCGGTCTTTACATCCATTTGGTGAAGCTCTAGATCATAATGAGCTACCAAAGCCAAAACAATTCTTAAAGAATCTTTCTTTGATACCGGAGAGAAAGTTTCTTTGTAGTCAACACTATCCTTCTGAGTGAAACCTTTGGCAACAAGTCGAGCCTTATACCTTTCAATATTATCTTTAGAGTCCCTTTTGGTCTTATAGACCCATTTCGACCCAACGGCCTTAGAACCCTCCAGCAACACTACTAAGTCCCATACTTTGTTGTCATCCATAGATTTCATCTCCTCTTTCATAGCAATTAACCATTTTTCAGAATTATCGCTTTTCATGGCCTTATGGAATGAGACTGGATCCTCATTAATGCTCAAGTCATATTCAATTTCAATGTTGTATGTCTCGTAGTCATCACTGATGGCTGATCTTCTTTCTCTTATAGATCGCCTTAATTATTCCTGTGGAACGTTGGCTAATATCATTTGCCTTACAAATTGCGTTGGCTGTTCACGTGACATATTATTCTCCCCTTGAATTGTGACTTGATCATCATTGTTATTGTCATTTTGTGGGTCATGCACCTTATTTTGTTGTTGTTCCATTATGTCATTTGATTGTGACATCATAATTGGTACAACAACTTTATGTGCAACTTCACTGGAAGAAACTTCAACCTGAATTTCTTTAATGTCCACTTTTTGTGGTTCAATGCTTCCACTAGTTTGACCATTCTCAATGAATCTAGCGTTTCCAGTCTATACTATTCTCGTACTGTGATTAGGGTAGTAAAATGTATACCCCTTTGACTTTTCAGGATAGCCAATGAAATAACCATTGACTGTCCTAGGATCTAGCTTCTTTTCATTTGGGTTATACAACCTTACTTCTGGAGGGCAAACCCAAACTCGAAGATGTCTTAAACTCGGTTTCCTTCCCGTCCATAGTTCATAATGAGTCTTAGGAACTGCTTTACTAGGAACCCGATTTAAAACATAGGTCGCAGTCTTTAATGTGTACATCCATAATGAAGGAGGTAAAGAACAATAACTTAACATGCTCCTAACCATTTCAAGTAAAGTATGGTTCCGCCTTTCAGCAACACCGTTCTGCTGAGGTGTACCGGGCATTGTATACTGTGCACAAATACCCCTAATTTCAATTAGTTTTGCAAATGGACCAGGACATTGTCCCTTTTCAGTAAACCTTCCATAAAACTCACCACCTCTATCAGACCTCACAATTTTCACTTTCTTTTCTAGCTGCCTTCCGACCTCATTTATGAATACCTCAAGGACATCCACGGAATGAGCCTTTTCATGCAACATATAAGTGAAACCATACCGCGATAAATCATCTATAAAGGTGATCAAGTACTTTTCACCACTCCAAGATGGAATGTCAAAAGGTCCACAAATATCAGTGTGTATAGTCTCTAAAAGCTGAGAGCTTCTTGTAGCTGGTTTCTTTACTGTATGTTTAGTTTGCTTACCTTAAATGCAGTCTATACACACATCTAAGTCACTAAAATCCAATTGAGGTAAAATTTCATCTTTTACCAACCTCGTCAACCGTTCTTTGGATATGTGACCTAGTCTTCGATGCCACAAGTAAGCTGATTGTTCATTCGATGCACTACGTTTAATACCTTGACTCTCAACATAAAATAAGGAAACAGAAAATTTAACATCAAGATTGAATCTATAAAGTGAATCAATCAAAGTACCACTACCATAAAAGTATTCATTACGGTACAAAGAAAATACCCATGTCCAAACTTGAAATTAAAGCCTAAATTATCCAATCTACTTAATGATACAAGATTTCGTGCACAATCAGGTACATAGAGATAATCTATAAGATCTATATGACAACCAGTGTCTAAGATTAATCTGTAAGTCCCTATGCCTTCAATACGTGCCTTCATCCTGTTTCCCATGGATACAAACCGTTCAGCTCTTCTTATGGGCCGGATCATATGATATCCCTGTTTAATGTGAGAAACATGAGTAGTTGCACCAGAATCTAACCACCAAGTATTATTGGGTAATTCTATAAGATTTGATTTAAAGCAAACAAAACTATAATGTTTACCTTTCTTTTCAAACCATGCCTTTCTTTTAGGACAATCCTTCTCGAAGTGTCCCAATTTCTTGCAAAAATGACACTTCTTTTCTTTCTGGATCGCACTTTTAGGTCCTTTGAAGAAAGACTTTCCCTTCTTACCTTTCTTACTCGGTTTGCCCTTACTGCTGCTGGCACCATCATGACTTACGAAATGAACAGCTTGATCCTTTATCTTCTTTAATCTCCCCTCTTCCTGTATAAGCATGACTTTTAATTCTTGATAGTTCCATTTATCTTTAATGGTGTTATAGTTCACCTGAAACTGGCCAAACTCATAAGGTAGATAGTTAATGATGAATTGGACCAAGAAAGTATCACTTACAAGTTACATCAATTCCTAAAGTCTTTAACTTTGTTGCCAGATTAGACATATTTGTCACATGATCATGAATAGGCTGAGACCAGTCAAACCTTTTAGTGGTCAACTCACCCATTATGTGACAACCCTCGCGAATGCGGAAATATAAAACATACAAGCATGTGAAATGATATGCGGAAATACGGTATTATAAAAACCTTTAAACATGCAAGATATATAACACGAGGTGTGTCAAAATGTTACAAACTAAATACGTAAATACAACCAAGAGACGGGGTCTCTTAAAATGTTAGCAAAGAACAAGTGTTTAATAAAACTATCTAATATCGTTTAGAGGTGAAACTTCCAGGGACAACGCCCGCTAGCTCACACCCGAACCCCAAAACATCATATCCAAAAAGGCATCCAAGCAAGCAACCTGTTCATTCATGAAAAACATGAACGCCAAAGTCAGTGGGGAGTAACTCCGGGTTCTCCCAGCCATATCACCTTTAACGTACATATAAGGAAACACAAAGGTAAAATCATGCATATATAGATATCCATGTGAGTTACGATAAGAATAGATAGGCAATCCAATATATAATGATAAGATCATATGGAAATCAAAACGAAACCATCATGTATTCAAAGCTCGGGGAAGACACTC
>JAIUZE010018923.1:0-12309 GCA_022085475.1 Heliosperma pusillum
TGGTGTTTTCCCCCCTTCTATTGCTCGGCCTTTGCGTGGTGTCTCTGTGTTGGGTGGGCCTGTCAGTACTTGCCCTAGTTTTGGCAGTGAGCTTGTGGCGAAGAGAATGACTAAGACCATCGAGCTTATGGATTTGGTTGCTAGGATTGAGGACCCGCAATGTGAGTTGCTTCTGCTTCGAGCTTGTACTGGTATTTCTAAGCTCTACTTTACCCTCCGTACTTGTTCCCCGGGGATCTTTGGGTCTGTCCATCTTCGTTTTGATGCAGCGCTTCGTTCTAGCTTGGAACGTGTTGGACCAATTTCATAGTTTTGATAATGACATGTGTTTACGTGATAATATATGTTTTACTCGATATATCATATGCTTGTAATTGTGTGCTTTAGTCTTATTATAGCTAGCAACAATTATGAGAAAAAAGATCAAAGTTAGGCATAACTTTGATAAAGTTTGTGAGACAAAGTTATAACAACTTCAGGAATAACTTTGGAAGTGAACATGGAAGTTATAGCTAACCAGGCATAACTTTAAAGAAAATCGCTTCAAACCAGATCTACATAAAACAACACAAGACTCGAGATAGAGGGTCTTTGTGATCAAGATGAAGAGATGATCCGTATACTGAAGATCTTTGTGAAGATTAGATAGTATAGGTCGTCATTCGATAACTATTCCATTCGAGAGATTTTATGTTCAAAAGTTATAGCTTTAGTCTATGACTTTGGATGATAAAATATTGATGCATGATTTTGGAAATAAAATGTTTTGAAATGTTTTCAAAAGTGAAAGAGTATTTTTTATATTTATCAATTATTTTATTAGAGAATATATTTATGAGATTCTATTGGTTAGTAATACAACTTATGGGTTGTCATGCTACCTAGGGTTTCTAAAATATTCTATCTCAATTTGTTGTTAACCTAATTAGCCCACCTAGTGTTTGAGCCATCTAGGGTTTCGTGGAAACCTAGTTTTGTGCCACCAAGGGTTGCGTGCCTCCTAGGGTTTCGTGAGCTAGAGGATTTCGGCCAATCTAGGTTGTTTCCTTAGTTTACCTAATCTAGGATTCTACTATATCTTTACAACAATATTTTGAGATATAAAGATAAATATATTTCTATAAGATAAACCAAATAATATTTTGAGATAGAGATATTTCTAAAAGATAAGAAAATATTATTTTATGATAAGATATGTATCTTTATTAAATATTATACTAGGGTTTTAGATCTACTATGATTCTACTACTATAAATACTCATTCACATACTAATTGCAAAACACACGAAATACACATATTTTACACAGCTATTATTTTACTTGTGTTGATTTTCCAAAATCCTTTTAAAGCAAACCTTTGAGCAAATATTTATTATTTTTAGAGTTTGTTTTTAAAAGAGTTGTGCATAATTTATTATCAATCGCTTGAGTGAAATACGTTATTGGACAATAGTACATCATTATAAGCTTACAATTCTTTAACGGGAATTTGTGTGAGTTATATTGTACTTTCTTATTAGCGTAAGATAGTATAGAGTATTTAGCGATACTCACCTTGAGTTATAATCATAGTGTTGATTATACGAGTGGGTTGGTAATTTTTGTAATCCGTAGAAAGGTACTAAAAATTATTCATCGAGAATAATGGAAGTAGGTTTCAACGTGTGAAACTGAACCACTTCAAAAATCGTGTGCCTCTCTCTTATCTCTTTACTTTTCGTTATTTCGTTATTCGCGCTTACTTTGATTAATTAATTAGTTGATTTTAATTCATAAGATCAAATAATTAATTACATATCATATAAATCGAAAAAAGTGGGGCTAGTTTTTAATACTCAATTCACCCCCCCCCCATTCTTCGTATTCGATCAATAGAATCTCAGAACGTATTGTCACCGCGTCTGGGCCTGGTTTTGGGGATTGGCAGTGGCGCCTTGCCACTTTCCCTTTTCATCTGGGTGGGCTCGGTGTTTATGCTGCCGGGGATGTTTTTCATTATGCTTTTCTGGCGTCCCGTTTGCAGTCTGCTGATTGGCAGGCTAAGCTACTACGGTCTTCTGGTATTGTGGCTGCTGGTCCTACTTTCGACGATGCCTTGCGGGTGTTCTCTGAGGCTACAGGTTCTTCCTTTTTTACGTGATCCTAGTGAAATCGCTGCCCCTAAACTTATGAAGAAACTCGCAGATATATATTTTGCGAGGATTGCTGCTTCTGCAGAATCTGTTTTCTCTTTAACACCGCGTCAGCTTGCGTTGTGGAAGTCTCAGCAGAGTGCCCACGCCTCTGATTGGTTGCGTGCGGTTCCTATCTCTGGGTAGGGTCAGACTATGAACAGGCGGACTTACCGTAGTGTACTGGGGTATCGACTAGGTGTCCCGTTATTCAAGGTATCTAGACCTTGTCCTGCTTGCTTTCGGGTGTTTGCTGATGATGTGTATGGGGACCTCCCTGTTTCTTGTACTGGTACTGTGGAGGTTAAGCATCGGCATAACCTCGTTCGTGACACCTTATTTGACATATGCTATAGTTCTGATATTTCTACGGGCAAGGAGGTTGATATTGGTTTGTTTGACGGGCATGGCGGCTCACTTCGTCCTGCGGATTTGCTACTTTATTCCTGGGACAGAGGGCGTGATGTGTGTGTTGATTTGACAGGGTCTTTTCCCTTGACTCAGACTGGGATGTCCGATTTTGTGCCGGGACGGGTTGTCGCTGATGCTGTTCAGCGCAAATGTGCTAAGTATGGAGACTTATGCGCGGCTGCTGGTTATGGTTTCCTACCCTTCTCTTTCTTTTCGCTTACAGAGCTGGCCTCGGATGCTGGTGACTTGCTCAAGCGGATCCAGAAATTCTCGTTATCTCAGGATGCTGGGGCTCGGGTGGCCGCTTATATCTTTACTAGGCTTTGTTTTTCTATAGCTAAGGGGGTGGGGGGCCAGATTGTCTCTCGGCTCCCTACCAACTTCTTGTAAACTTTAGATTTTATTTTAATGAAAGCTGCACGCATCTTATTATATAAAAAAAAATAAAAAAAAATAAAAAATAAAAATAATAATAATAATAATAATAATAATAATAATAATAATACTAATAGTAATAATAATAATAATAATAATAATAATAATAATAACAATAATAATAATAATAATAATAATAATAATAATAATAATAATAATAATAATAATAATAATAATAATAATAATAATAATAATAATAATAATAATAATAATAATAATAATAATAATAGTAATAATCATAATAATAATAATAATAATAATAATAATAATAATAATAATAATAATAATAATTGGAGAACGTTAGAGAGAGGAGAGATAGGCGATCATCTGGGCTTCTCGCGTGCCTGACTTTGCCAGATGGTGACCTCACGTCGCCACTGGCCGCCTTTCCTCGCCGGTGACCTGACGTCGTCGGTAATGGTGTCTTTCCTGTGGTCTTCGCTGCGATCTTGCGCCGTTTAGCTGCCGTCTTCGCTGGTGGCCATTGCGCGTGATTAGGGTTCATCTTACGTTGTGTCCTTTCTTGCTGGTGGCAGTGCTGCGCCTCCTCCCTTCTTCCGTCGTGGTTGCTGTTGGCACCGCCTGGAGACGTCTTTGTGTTCTGATTTTGCTGGTCTTCAGTTCGGGGTTGGGGTGTCGGTGGAGGAGAGGCTGTCTTGCATGTCTTGAATCGGTTCATTGAGGCTCGTGGTGGTGATGTGGGGCTTTCTAGGTTGCTGGTTGATTTCCAGAATGCTTTCAACCTTGTTGATCGTGTAACCATGCTTCTGGAAGTTCGCCGTCGTTGCCCGATTCTTTCCCTTTGGGTGGAGTTCTGTTACTCTAGTCATGCCCGTCTTTATTATGGGGAACATTGTTTCTGGTCTTGTCAGGGAGTCCAGCAGGGTGATCCTTTGGGACCCTTGCTTTTCGCTTTGGTTTTGCATCCCTTGGTGTGCAAGATACGGGATTCTTTTCATTTGAGTTTGCAAGCTTGGTACTTGGATGATGACACCATTGTTGGGGATACTTTGGAGGTAGGAAAGATATTGGATTTGATTTTGGCAGATGGTCCTCAGTTTGGTCTCCATCTTAATGTCGCTAAGATTGAGGTTTTTTGGCCTACTGAGGATCCCTGAAGTCGACTTCCTGGTGTTTTCCCCCCTTCTATTGCCCGGCCTTTGCATGGTGTCTCTTTTTTGGGTGGGCCTGTCAGTACTTGCCCTAGTTTTGGCAGTGAGCTTGTGGCGAAGAGAGTGACTAAGACCATCGAGCTTATGGATTTGGTTGCTAGGATTCAGGACCCGCAATGTGAGTTGCTTCTGTTTCGAGCTTGTACTGGTATTTCTAATCTCTACTTTACCCTCCGTACTTGTTTCCCAGGGATCTTTGGGTCTGTCCATCTTCGTTTTGATGCAGCGCTTCGTTCTAGCTTGGAACGTATTGTCACCGCGTCTGGGCCTGGTTTTGGGGATTGGCAGTGGCGCCTTGCCACTTTCCCTTTTCATCTTGGTGGGCTCAGTGTTTATGCTGCCAAGGATGTTTTTCATTATGCTTTTCTGGCGTCCCGTTTGCAGTCTGCTGATTGGCAGGTTAAGCTACTACGGTCTTCTGGTATTGAGGCTGCTGGTCCTACTTTCGACGATGCCTTGCGGGTGTTCTCTGAGGCTTTAGGTTCTTCCTTTTTTACGTGATCCTAGTGAAATCGCTGCCCCTAAACTTATGAAGAAACTCGCAGATATATATTTTGCGAGGATTGCTGCTTCTGCAGAATCTGTTTTCTCTTTAACACCGCGTCAGCTTGTGTTGTCGAAGTCTCAGCAGCGTGCCCATGCCTCTGATTGGTTGCGTGCGGTTCCTATCTCTGGGTAGGGTCAGACTATGAACAGGAGGACTTACCGTAGTGTACTGGGGTATCGACTAGGTGTCCCGTTATTCACGGTATCTAGACCTTGTCCTGCTTGCTTTCGGGTGTTTGCTGATGATGTGTATGGGGACCACGATGTTTCTTGTACTGGTACTGTGGGGGTTAAGCATCGGCATAACCTCGTTCGTGACACTTTATTTGACATATGCTATAGTTCTTGTATTTCTACGGGCAAGGAGGTTAATATTGGTTTGGTTGACGGGCATGGCGGCTTACTTCGTCCTGCGGATTTGCTACTTTATTCCTGGGACAGAGGGCGTGATGTGTGTGTTGATTTGACAGGGTCTTTTCCCTTGACTCAGACTGGGATGTCCGATTTTGTGCCGGGACGGGTAGTCGCTGATGCTGCTCAGCGCAAATGTGCTAAGTATGGAGACTTATGCGCGGCTGCTGGTTATGGTTTCCTACCCTTCTCTTTCTTTTCGCTTACAGAGCTGGGCTCGGATGCTGGTGACTTGCTCAAGCGGATCCAGAAATTCTCGTTATCTCAGGATGCTAGTGCTCGGGTGGCCGCTTATATCTTTACTAGGCTTTGTTTTTCTATAGCTAAGGAGGTGGGGGCCCAGATTGTCTCTCGGCTCCCTACCAACTTCTTGTAAACTTTACATTTTATTTTAATGAAAGTTGCGCGCATCTTATAATATAAAAAAAAATAAAATAAAAAAAATAAAAATAATAATAATAATAATAATAATAATAATAATAATAATAATAATAATAATAATAATAATAATAATAATAATAATAATAATAATTGGAGAGCGTTAGAGAGAGGAGAGATAGGCGATCATCTAGGGCTTCTCGCGTGCCTGACTTTGCCAGACGGCGACCTCACGTAGCCACTGGCCGCCTTTCCTCGCCGGTGACCTGACGTCGTCGGTAATGGTGTCTTTCCTGTGGTCTTCGCTGCGATCCTGCGCCGTTTTGCTGCCGTCTTCGCTGGTGGCCATTGCGCGTGGTTAGGGTTCATCTTTCGTCGTGTCCTTTCTTGCTGGTGGCAGTCGTGCGCTTCCTCCCTTCTTCTGTCGTGGTTGCTGTTGGCACCGCCTGGAGACGTCTTTGTGTTCTGATTTTGCTGGTCTTCAGTTCGGGGTTGGGGTGTCGGTGGAGGAGAGGTTGTCTTGCATGTCTTGAATCGGTTCATTGAGGCTCGTGGTGGTGATGTGGGGCTTTCTAGGTTGCTGGTTGATTTCCAGAATGCTTTCAACCTTGTTGATCGTGTAACCATGCTTCTGGAAGTTCGCCGTCGTTGCCCGATTCTTTCCCTTTGGGTGGAGTTCTGTTACTCTAGTCATGCCCGTCTTTATTATGGGGAACATTGTTTGTGGTCTTGTCAGGGAGTCCAGCAGGGTGATCCTTTGGGACCCTTGCTTTTCGCTTTGGTTTTGCATCCCTTGGTGTGCAAGATACGGGATTCTTTTCATTTGAGTTTGCAAGCTTGGTACTTGGATGATGACACCATTGTTGGGGATACTTTGGAGGTAGGAAAGATATTGGATTTGATTTTGGCAGATGGTCCTCAGTTTTGTCTCCATCTTAATGTCGCTAAGATTGAGGTTTTTTGGCCTACTGAGGATCCCCGAAGTCGACTTCCTGGTGTTTTCCCCCCTTCTATTACCCGGCCTTTGCATGGTGTCTCTTTTTTGGGTGGGCCTGTCAGTACTTGCCCTAGTTTTGGCAGTGAGCTTGTGGCGAAGAGAGTGACTAAGACCATCGAGCTTATGGATTTGGTTGCTAGGATTCAGGACCCGCAATGTGAGTTGCTTCTGCTTCGAGCTTGTACTGGTATTTCTAAGCTCTACTTTACCCTCCGTACTTGTTCCCTGGGGATCTTTGGGTCTGTCCATCTTCGTTTTGATGCAGCGCTTCGTTCTAGCTTGGAACGTGTTGGACCAATTTCATAGTTTTGATAATGACATGTGTTTACGTGATAATATATGTTTTACTCGATATATCATATGCTTGTAATTGTGTGCTTTAGTCTTATTATAGCTAGCAACAATTATGAGAAAAAAGATCAAAGTTAGGCATAACTTTGATAAAGTTTGTGAGACAAAGTTATAACAACTTCAGGAATAACTTTGGAAGTGAACATGGAAGTTATAGCTAACAAAGGCATAATTAAAGAAAAAAATCGCTTAAACCAAGGCATCTAAATAAAAACAACACAAGACTCGAGATAGAGGGTCTTTGTGATCAAGATGAAAAGATGATCCGTATACTGAAGATCTTTGTGAAGATTATATAGTATAGGTCGTCATTCGGTAACTATTCCATTCGAGAGATTTTATGTTCAAAGTTATAGCTTTAGCCTATGACTTTGGATGATAAATTATTGATGCATGATTTTGGAAATAAAATGTTTTTGAAATGTTTTCAAAAGTGAAAGAGTATTTTTTATAATTATCAAAAGTTTTATTAGAGAATATATTTATGAGATTCTATTGGTTAGTAATACAATTTATGGGTTGTCATGCTACCTAGGGTTTCTAATATATTCTATCTCAATTTGTTGTTAACCTAATTAGCCCACCTAGTGTTTGAGCCATCTAGGGTTTCGTGGAAACCTAGTATTGTGCCTCCTAGGGTTGCGTGCCTCCTAGGGTTTCGTGAGCTAGGTGAATCCGGCCTCCATAGGTTTGTTTCCTTAGTTTACCTAATCTAGGATTCTACTATATATTTACAACAATATTTTGAGATATCAAGATAAATATATTTCTATAAGATAAACCAAATAATATTTTGAGATAAAGATATTTCTAAAAGATAAGCAAATATTATTTTATGGTAAGATAAATATCTTTATTAAATATTATACTAGGGTTTTAGATCTACTATAATTCTTCTACTATAAATACTCATTCACATATCAATTGTAAAACACACGACATACACACGAAATACACAATATATCACACGGCTATTTATTTTACTTGTGTTGATTTTCCAAAATCGTTTTAAAGCAAACCTTTGAGCAAAATATTTATTATTTTTAGAGTTTGTTTTTCAAAAGAGTCGTGCATCAATTATTATCAATCGCTTGAGTGAAATACGTTATTGGATCATAGTACATCATTATAAGCTTACAATTCTTTAACGGGAATTTGTGTGAGTTATATTGTACTTTCTTATTAGCGTAAGATAGTATAGGGTATTTAGCGATACTCATCTGAGTTATAATCATAGTGTTGATTATACGAGTGGGTTGGTAATTTTTGTCATCCGTAGAAAGGTACTAAAAATTATTAATCGAGAATAGTGGACGTAGGTTTCAACGTGTGAAACTGAACCACTTCAAAAATCGTGTGCCTCTCTCATATATCTTTACTTTTCGGTATTTCGTTTTTTATGCTTACTTTGATTAATTGATTAGTTGATTTTAATTCATAAGATCAAATAATTAATTACATATCATATAATTCGAAAAAGTGGGGCTAGTTTTTAATACTCAATTCACCCCCCCTCTTTCGTATTCGATCAATAGACTCTACAATTGGTATCAGAGCCTCGTGCTCTTGATTGCCTTACAACAAGGAGTCTGATCCATTTATCTTTTTATTTTTATTTATTTTCCGCTGCATTTAATTTTATTTTAATGGATTCCAAACATCTGAAGTGTCCCGTATTCGATTGGAAGAACTACAGTCTATGGAAAAATATGATGACCCATTTCATAAAGGGTAACGATTGGGAGTGTTGGCTAATCATTAAGAATGGTCCTAATAAGATCATGCTTGGAACGGCTACAGGCACTTCCATCGAAAAGACAGAAGATGACTATGTTGAGGCAGATTATAAGAAAGCTGAGAAAAATTCAAAGGCTATTAGTCTGTTGCAAAACGGCATGACCCATACTGAATTTTATCGTTTCTCATCTAGTTCTACTGCCAAGGAAATATGGGATGGTCTTGAGTTAGCTTATGAGGGGACAAATGTTGTCAAAAAGCAACGCATAGCTCTACTTATGCGAAAATACGAATTGTTCTCCATGGAACAAAATGAATCGCTTGACAGCATGTCTACTCGCTTCTCCAGTATCATTAATGCATTGAAAAATCTTGGAAAAACTTTTGACTCCGAGGAAATTGCCAGGAAGATCCTTAGAAGTCTATCTAAACGATGGAGACCTAAGGTGACGGTAATTGATGAATGTAAAGACCTATCTGACCTATCTTATCAAGAGCTACTTGGAACCCTAATGGCTCATGAGATTACTCTTGATGAAGATGCGGCAAATGATAGTAATAGCAAGAAGGTGGCTTTACAGGCCGAATCTAGTGAAAGACAATATTCGGATCTTGAAGATGAAACAGTGTTGTTTGCTAGACGTTTTAAGAAAAAGTTCTTTAACAAACCACAAGGGAAAACGTTTAACAACAACACTAACAAATCTTACAAGAAGCCAATTGAGTCAAAAGGGTCTCTTTCAAGTCGTGGTTGCTTCAAATGTGGGGATAATGATCACATGATCAAAGACTGCCCCACATGGAAGAAAATCAAAGACAAAAATCAACGAGACAAAACCAAGAAGGAATTCAAGCAAGTAATGATGGCTTATTGCTGGGGAGATCTCGACACAGAGGACGACGAGTCAGAGGAAGAGGAAGTCGCCAACTTGTGTCTAAGCAACGTCAGTCTTGACCTAATTTCTGACAGTGACAATGAAAGCGAATCCGAGATGTGTCTTGTTGGCAACTCATATTCAGAACCAGACTCAGAAGATGACGAAGAGGTTAGTCATCTTGAACTTAAAAAGCAAGTTAAGAATTTATCTAAGAAGTCTTTAATTAAGTATTTTGAAGAAGCCTTAGATCATTGTCATGAACAGAGTCTTGAATTAAAAGATCTTAGAGAACAAATTCTTGATATTGCTGAGGAAAACCAACTTCTAAAGGCCAAAGCTAAAAAGCTCAAGTCTAAAGTTATGGCAACTTCAGCTATAACTTCAGACAAGACAAATGTTGAGAAAGAAGCGCTTGAGTCTAAAGTTATAGCTAATGAAGCTATAATCTCAGAGTTGAAGCTCAACATTAAGCACCTTCAAGCCAAAGTTATGGCTAATGAAGCTATAACTTTAGAATTGAAGAAAGTCAATGAGCGTTTACAATCTGAGGCTAAGGCAAAGGAAGTTGTTATCCTTGATCACGAGAAAGTAAACTCTTTTCTTTCTCAGCAATTGAAAGAATTAAAGGCTGACTTCTCCCAAGCCAAAAGTCAACATAATGAGGAGAAACTTATCTTGAACAAACGTTTCAATGATTTTCGTGAAAATTTCAAAAAGAACAATCCCTCCAAAGACTCGAATGTAGATCATTCGTCGTGTGAAAAAGAAATTCAGTCTTTGAAGGAATTGCTCTTACATGCACGAAAAGTTCATGATAAGTGGGAAGGAAGTCAAAAGGTCTTAGACTTCCTTACCGAACAGTCTAACAATAACATGAAGAAAGGTCTTGGTCATGAATGCTATAGTCGTAGAGACCATGATAAATGCAAATCCACTCCTTCTGACCGTGATTTCAGAAGAAGGAAGTACGTAAACCTTTCAGAATATCTGATTTGCAATTATTGTGGTCACAACGGTCATGTTAAAAACAATTGTGTTAAATATGTTAATGACAACAAAAATCAAACTGATTTTGTGAAAGAACGTGACGTGTCGAGTGTTAATGAGTCTGAACCTGAATCTCAACGTGATGAGATTAGAAACAATGAGTTTAGATGGTTTTATGACATGGCTTTCGATTACACATCTGTACCTTCAAAATCTAAATCTTATGTGAATCAGAAGCAGTCGTTTAAACCTAATGTGCGTCACAACAATAAAAAACATTATAATAAACCTAGCAAACCCTATCCTAAAAAGAAAAGAATTGTTAAACAGGTATGGGTTAGGAAGGATCAAATATATAGAGTCACTAACCATAAAGGACCCAACTTAGCGTGGGTACCTAAAAGCTGTATTTGATTCTCCTGCAGGTAATAGTGAAAGAAAATAATCTATGGTATCTCGACAGTGGATGTTCGAGGCACATGACTGGAAACAAGAATTTATTTCTTTCACTAGAACCCTTCAACGGTGGCAAGGTCACCTTTGGAGACAACAAGAAGGGCAACATAATCGGTGTAGGTAAGATTGGTATATCTTCTTCACATGCGATCAATAACGTATATCTGGTAGATGGCCTTAAGCATAACTTGCTAAGTATCTCTCAACTATGTGACAAAGGCAACAAAGTCGTTTTTCATTCAAATGTTTGTCGTATCATAGTTGAAGGTACTAGTAACGTTATCTTAGAAGGCTTACGTAAACGGAACGTGTATATGATTGATTTAAACAAAGTCACTACAAGCTCCTTTACGTGCATGAAAGTCACTGTGGATGATTCATGCTTGTGGCACAAGAGGTTTGCACACATCAGTCCAACGATTTTAAAGAAACTTAAGTCTTGGGATTTAGTTGAGGGTCTACCCTCAATCAAATTCGAACAAGAAAAAATGTGTGACTCATGTGCCCGTTGTAAACAAGTTAGATCTTCATTCAAACCGAAACGAGTAGTAAGTACAGAGCGTCCACTTGAGTTGGTACACATGGATTTGTGTGGACCTATGAAAGTAAGAAGCCGCGGTGGATCAAGGTACGTATTCGTCCTAGTCGACGACTACTCAAGGTATGTATGGCCTATCTTTCTATTTACTAAAGATGAAACTTTCGATGAGTTCGTAGTACTAATGAAGCTCGCCCAAAACAAGTATGATAAAAAGTTAGTTTCCATTCGTACGGATCATGGCACCGAATTTGACAATCAAGCTTTTATAGAATATTGTAGGGAGAATGGTGTAGGACATAACTTTTCTGCACCACGAACCCCACAACAAAATGGTGTCGTGGAACGTATGAATAGAACATTAGAGGACATGGCTCGCACTATGCTTTTGTGTAGTGGCCTTCCTAAGAGCTTTTGGGCAGAAGCCATTAGTACTGCATGCTATGTGCACAATAGAGCTATGATTAGACCTATTCTCAAAAAGACTCCCTACGAACTTTTAAGAGGGAGAAAACCCAATATAGCTCACCTTCGTTGCTTCGGTAGTAAATGTTTTGTCCATAATAATGGAAAAAGTAATTTGAGCAAATTTGATCCACGAAGTGACGAAGCTGTGTTTGTTGGCTATTCTAATCATAGTAAAGCTTTTAAAGTTTTTAACAAAAGAACTTTGTGCATAGAATAAAGTGTTCATGTTGTATTTGATGAAGATAGTGTGCTTGAACAAGTTGAACAGAATGAAGAAGAGGACATGAATGATCCAGACTTTCGCCTCTCCAGGGATGACGTGCCAGAAAATAATGAAGAAGTTATTGAAGGAATCAATGATGAACTTGATAAA
>JAIUZE010018926.1:0-18264 GCA_022085475.1 Heliosperma pusillum
AGCCATGCCCCAGCTTGGAGATAAACCCCCCAGGTCGAGACACAAAAGCTATCAAGCTGTGAACTATATACGCGTTAAAGATAGTAAGGCCTATCTATGTCATGGTCCAAGTTACTCATTTAGAATTAGAATGGTCAAGACGCCATATACTCATAATTCTCTATGGGTACTTAGTCAACACGACATATATCATACAATTAAACAGTCACGGGAAAAACTTCCTATCATGTGACTAATTGCATATAAATCATATTCAAATATCATATCGCCTCATATCTACAAAGGCTCATTCATTCATTCATTAAATAAAACCTTACCTGAAGACAAATCCCCGACCCGAGTCCCGCGACGGGTCATCAGTCAAAACGGGGCTGACTAGATCTTAGTTTGACCAAACCCGTTTGGTCACACCGGCTAGAAACAGAGTCTTAACCATTTAGACTTGAACATAAAATCATCATATTCATTTCATGCTATTTTATTCCAACTTCTAACATGTGAATTATTAAATCTTACGAAAACCCGCTTAACTTAAAGGATATCAAATTAAACTACAATCTCGTATTATAATTTCTAACATGTGAGAAATAATAATATTATGAAAACCTTTTAAATAAATAATTTACTTATTAAAATTTCCCACTTGCTAAATATTACAAAACACGATAAAATAACAATTACTCAAAAACCGTCACAAGTCCAAAGGGAGGACCCACAGTCTGTTTTGGGCCGAGAATAAACCGAGCCTGGACTGGGCCCACATGCCTGGTTTGGGCTGTTTTGGTCGACTTTTCTAAAAACCGTTACTTAATATTTCCCGCATGCTTAACATATTTAAAACCCGTCAAAACAACAACAAAACAATCAAGTATCAACATAAGGCCAATGACCAATACACGGACCAATCCAGACCGGCCTGGACCGGGCCTGAACCGGCCTGAACCGGCCTGGTTTGGGTCGGTTTTCAGGCCACCCTACACGGCCACCACACACAACCACACCAAATTTATTCCTAACATGTTTTAATTATCAACCATCCATTTTAACAACTAATTCAACCATTATTTATACAAAAATCATGATTATGAACAAATCATCCAAATATGTCAAGAACACTAAACATGTTAAAAATTCATACAACATAATAAAACTAACAACTTATCATATTACTAGTTAAAACCGTAAATAACAATAATATAAACAAAAACAAAAGTATGTAACATTAATTCGTCGAGTAACTCGGAATCGTTACCTTAGCTAGCACAAAATCAAGTAGCACCAAAATAAGAACTAAAAACCCGTCTACTAATCTTCTTCTAAAATATACGAGTCACCAAACTCGTCTTCATAATCTTCTCCTATAAGAAATGACAAAAATAACATTATTAGAATTAAAACTTGATTTCAACATTTAAAGTGTTGAAAACGATTTTGTCGGAATTGAAAATAAAACGTACATGGAGATGAAGAGCGGAGAGGAGACTCTAGAAATATAAGTTAGGACGGATTTGAACACGTAACGAAGGTTTTGTGACGATTTTGCTCAAGAACGATCAAGAACGCTCAAGAACACCAAGAACGATTTTGATTATATTAAAGAAGGTATTAATTAGATATTAAGTTGATTTATTGTAAAATGAAAAGATAGTTAGTGAGTAATGGGGTGGGTGTGTCGTGTAATTATAGAGGAATTAATGAGTCGGGTTTTGAAATTGTTGTTACGGGATTGACTCGGGTTTTATAATTATATTAAGGTAATTAATTAGATATCATTAGATTAAATGATAGTTTAATCAAATATCTAGATATTAATTAGATATTATGTTATTGTAATCAAAAGAAAGAAAATATCTAGTCCTAAGAGAGGAGAGGGAGCCGTGTGGTAGGAGAAGAAACCGGGTCTGTTTTTAAGCGATTTGCGTAATTTAAACTGACGGATCGATAAAGTTACAAATATCTTAGATATTCGTATTAGTTTAATCAAAAGAATTAAAAGATCTAAAGTGAGTGGAAAAAATGACATGGGGCGTGTGACTCATGCCAAAGTCGGGTTTCGGGTTTGTTTCGGGATTTAAGATGACTCGGGAATAGTTAAATGACGTTCGGGGTTAAACCGTAAAACCTTCTCTTTAATTCCGAATAAATTCAAAATAATTATATTAAATTATCATAAATTCAAATAAATCTTAATAAATTAAAATAAAATAAATTTATTATTTTTCAAATATAATTTCGGTCTTTCAAATTACGGGTTGTTACAACATGTGTGAACCTATTTCCCTAGATGCTTCTCATTATTGTTAATTTATCAATTGCTTTATTGTTCTCATTCTAGTTTATTTTTATTTTGTTTTTATTTATGCCTTTCGTTAGTTTAGACATCACAAAATCCAAAACCCAGAAAATCATTAAATAAAACTCAATTGTGACACGATTCACAATCCATAGGAAACACCATCTCCCTGAGGATCGACCCCTACTTCCCTAATTACATTAATTTGTTATTAGCCTAGTCTGGGTAATTTATCTTTGTATCGGGCTTGCGACATGCACGATCAGTAAGTTGTCTCATCGACAGACTTAGAATCTTCATCTTTTGAGAGTTTCTTATCCGTGACCATAGGAGTGGCCAAAGGATGAGAATTCTTCATTCCAAACTTTCTTATTAGTTCTTTGATGTATTTTTTAGTGTACCATTATACCTTCTTTTGTGTGTTGGATTTGTAGTCCGAGGAAGAACTTGGGTTCTCCCATCATGCTCATCTCAAATTCTGAGGTCTTCAAGTTTGAAAAATAATCATAGAGTTTATTATTAGTTGAACCGAAAATAATATCATCTACATAAATTTGTACAACTAATATATCTGAGCCCTCGGATTTTAGGAATAAGGTTTTATCGAGAAATCCTCTTTTAAAATCACTGAAGTAAAATTTTTGACAATCTGTCGTACCAAGCCCTTGGTGCTTGTTTCAAACCATATAAAGCTTTATCTAGTTTTAAAACATGGTTTTGAAACTTGCTATCCACAAATCAGGGGGGTTGCTCAACAAAGACTTCTTCTTTCAAATATCCATTAGGGAACGCGGTCTTAACGTCCATTGAAAATAATTTAAGTCCTTTGTGAGCTGCAAATGCTATTAAAAGTCTAATAGCCTCAAGTCGAGCTACGAGAGCAAATGTTTCATCGTAGTCAATCCTTTCTTGTTGATTGTATCCTTCAACAACCAATCTTGTTTTGTTTAGCACAATAACTCCCGTGTCATCTACCTTGTTTCCGAACACCCATCTTGTACCAATGACTGATCGTTCCTTTGGTCTAGCAACCAAGTGCCAAACTTTGTTCCTTTCGAATTGTTGTAATTCCTCTTGCATAGCAACGATCCAGTCTGGTTCAGTGTGGGCTTCCTTGATATTCTTGGGTTCAATGGTAGAGAGGAAAGAATAGAAGGAGCAAAGTTATTCAGAGATCTTCGTGTTTGAACACCTTTTCTTAGATTACCAATGATCGAGTTGTAGGAAATATCGGTATATTTCGTCATTAATTTTACGGATTATAACGAAACTATAGTATATGAATTACGAGTCATAAATGAATTGCATAATATAAAATTATAGGAAATTTAGAATTAACCTTTGGTCCTAGCAAATTTGGCCTATGAACAATATCGAAATCGATATTCTCCTAATTGTTGCACCCAAGATGCTCCAAGATATGCCTTGCTTGTGCTAGAATTTTAGAGAAAAGTGAAAGTTCATAGACCCTAATTAGACTCCTCTAATTAGTTACTAAATTACTTGTTAATTTAGTATTTAATAAAGATCTATGTAACATGCATGCAAATTAAAATGCATAATAAAAGGTAAGAAGAAATTTCCTTACATTGGGAAATTTCGGTTTATATGGGCACAACAAGAAACACCTTTCTTGTTGTTCTTGTGCTAGAAAGAAATAGATGATCCTCCTTGTAATCTTCAAACAAGAAGACCTCCTCTTAGATGCACCCAAGAGAGAACCCAAACTTATCACTTAGTTTTTGACTAGAAAACACAAGTGAAAAGATGAACTAATATTAGATTTTATTACTACTCTAGTAATAGGAAAATATTAGTATTTGAGAGGTTTTTAGAGAGATGAAGATTTTAGTGAGATAAGCACAAAATAAGAATGAACAAGCAACCACAAAATGAACAACAAAGTTGTCCTTTTAACGACACTATGGCCTATGTGGCCTCTTATTTTTGCTTAAAATAATCCCATGCAAATGGTTGAGTGTAGATGTGAGTAAGGTTATAATCATGTGTCATAAACATGACATGATAACAAGATGTAGTGTAACACAAGAAACAACAATCATCATGTTATACACTGCCATAATTTCGGCACCCACTAGTGTCATGTGGTCCATTTTGATTTTTGATATTTGTCCCACAAATACTTATAATCATATGTTTAATTATCTTGTATAATTAAGGATTAATTTGATCATATAACAATTTTATGACTCAAATTAATAAATAATATACACTTAACTTTTAAGTGATATTTTATCATTATATCAATATATAATGGGTCCCACAATGCCTAGTTAGTTTATTTTACAACTCCTTGTAAATATAATTAACTAATCACCTCTACCTCAAATATATGCATAACCTCAACTAATTTAATGAATTAACTATTAATCATTAAATTAAATCTTATTTAATCGTATTAAAATAAGACGTAAAATTTATTCAGTCAATTATCGTATAATTGACTAATAAACTTATCCGGAATGAGTTCGTAACTCAATTTCCAATAATTAACTCTCGTAACTAAACATATATCAAATATATATGTAAAGTACTAATTAATATGTATCGTATACAAATAATTAGATTTCTGTTTGGGTCTCATCCTATAGGTGTGACCGAAAGGGGTCAGTTGATTACCGCCGTCATACGACAATAACGTCTAACTCTAGTCAGCTGACCGTTATCGATTTACGTTAATCAACTGACGTGGAGTATCAAAATACTAGTCATCCCACTAATATTCCAAAATGAGATTTATAATATAAATGCACTATTGTGGAGGACACTTGCTCCAACAATCTCCCACTTGTCCGATACAAGTTGTGCATGTAGCCACACTATTGCGGAGGACTCCTACTCCCACAATATCTCCCACTTGTCTCGACAAGTTGTGTGCTACCAATTCTCTTGTCACTTTTGCGTCACATCCTCCCACTCATCGCAAGGTGTCTTTCAGGTCGCACTTGCGATTGGAAAAATAAATTGAGTGGTTTTCTCGATCTGGAGAGTAACTGTCTGACCGGAAAATCTACCATAGATCTCTTCCGAGCGTGGCCACGCATTTCCAGTCACTACTCCTCGAGTGGCCCGAAGATGTTAATACCCAACGTGGGTGGACAATTCCTGTTGACCCAACTTACACTGTATAATGCAAATCACCATGACCCAGTAGATGCCCATCGGCCTCCTTTCACGGCACGACCTAGGACAAAAACCAAAGTCAATCGGAAAATACACCGACTCAGGTAAATGGTCGCCAGTCTAAAGAATCGACTCATAGGAATATAATAGAAATCCCCGCCACGACCAGGCTTCAACAATTTTGATAAGGGACTCTATCATGGTCACTGTCCGACAGAGTGTCTCTACAGTCTGTCTATGTAAACGATCAGTCATCTCCATGACTCCATGGTGCTGAACCAACCATCGATCGACTTACAATCTAGTCATTGCGAGACGTCACCTTATGCAAATGACTAGGGACAATTACTAAGTTCATCATGTTCACTTGAATTGAGTTCAACCTTTATTATAACCAATTCGGACAAAACAAAGTAATAAATTTAGTCAATACTAAATAAAAGAGTTCATATAAAACTCGAACAATGAATGCAATTATCATATATGTAAACATTGATACAACATTCAATTATTACATATCACATAATCTAGAGGAATTCAGGAACTCGTCTTAATCCCATCGAGACGACATGACTGTCATGTTTAGCCTTTGTAAGAGGCTTGGTTAGAGGATCAGCGATGTTATCGTCTGTCCCAACCTTACATACATCTATTTCCTTCCTCTCCACGTAATCTCTAATTACATGGTATTTCCTAAGTACATGTCTAGACTTGTTACTAGACTTGGGCTCCTTTGCTTGAAAGATAGCCCCACTGTTATCACAATACATCGTGATGGGATCTGTGGCAGTAGGGACTACTCCTAGTCCTTCCAAGAACTGCCGAATCCACACAGCTTCCTTTGCAGCCTCTGATGCCGCGAGGTACTCAGCTTCTGTTGTAGAATCCGCAGTCACGCTTTGCTTGAAGCTTTTCCAGCAAACGGCTCCTCCATTCAACATAAAGACATAGCCGGATTGGGATTTTAAATCATCCCTATCAGTTTGGAAACTAGCGTCCGTGTAACCCTTTACACGCAACTCAGTCTCTCCTCCAAACACCAAGAACGAATCTTTAGTCCTTCGTAAGTACTTAAGGATGTTCTTTACGGCTATCCAGTGACTCTCACCTGGATTGGCTTGATAACGACTCGTCATGCTCAAAGCATAGGCGACGTCGGGGCGAGTGCACATCATAGCATACATGATTGACCCAACTGCTGAAGCATAAGGGATCAACTTCATGCGTTCAATCTCCTCGGTGACGGTAGGACTCTGGGATTTACTCAGAGTGATACCATGACCTATTGGAAGAAAGCCTCTCTTAGAGTCTTTCATTTTGAACCGATCAAGAATCTTATCTATATAAGCTTCTTGACTTAATGCTAGTATCCTCTTGGATCTATCTCTATAGATCCGGATACCCAAAATGCGTTGTGCCTCTCCCAAATCCTTCATCTGGAAATGTTTCCCAAGCCACTCCTTGGTAGAAGTAAGCATTGGTATATCATTCCCAATGAGAAGTATGTCATCCACATACAAGATAAGGAAAGTAACTTTGCTCCCACTAAACTTCATGTATAAACATGGTTCCTCGACACTTCGAGTGAATCCATTTTGTTTAATTACATGATCGAAGCGATGATTCCAACTCCTTGATGCTTGCTTAAGACCATAAATGGATCTCTTAAGTTTGCATACCTTCTTAGGGTTGGATTTATCCTCAAAACCTTCAGGTTGTGTCATGTACACTTCCTCTTCTAGAATCCCATTCAAGAAGGCGGTTTTGACATCCATTTGCCAAATTTCATAGTTATAAAATGCGGCAACCGCTAAGAGAATCCTAATGGATCGAAGCATAGCGACTGGGGCAAAAGTTTCGTCATAGTGTAAACCATGAACTTGAGTGAAGCCTTTTGCCACCAATCTAGCTTTGTAGACATCAATATGTCCATCTATGCCATTCTTGATCTTGTAGATCCACTTGCACTGAAGAGGTCGCACCTTCTCAGGTAAGTCTACCAAGTCCCATACTTGATTTTCGTACATAGAATCCATTTCGGATTGCATGGCCTCAAGCCAATGCGTGGAGTTGGGACTAGAAACGGCCGACTTGTAGGTTGTGGGTTCATCACTTTCAAAAAGTAATAAATCACCATCTCCCTCGATACATCCAAGGTAACGATCAGGTTGAAAACTAATTCTACCTGACCTTCTAGGGACAATAACCGTTTCAGACGAGGAGGGAACGTTTTCCTCCACTTCATTTTCGGTTTGTGGCTCTCGAACTTCGTCAAGTTCGAATTTTCTCCCACTCTGCCTTTTAGAAACGAAATCGCTTTCTAGAAAGACAGCATCACGAGACACAAACACTTTGTCCTCATGACGGTTGTAGAAGTAATATCCACGAGTCTCCTTAGGATATCCTACAAAATAACATTTGTCGGATCTGGGTGCGAGCTTGTCATTAGACTTCTCATGAACAAACGCCTCGCAACCCCAAATTTTCATAAACGACAAATAAGGAACCTTTCCTTTCCATATCTCATATGGAGTTTTATTGGCTGCTTTAGTCGGGCTACGATTTAGTGAAAATATTGCGGTTAAGATGGCAAATCCCCAAAACGAGTCAGGAAGCTCTGTAAGACTCATCATCGACCGAACCATATCTAATAAAGTTCGGTTTCTCCTTTCAGACACACCATTTAATTGAGGTGTTCCAGGAGGAGTCCATTGTGATACTATACCGCAATCTTTTAGGTGTGAATCAAATTCATAATTTAGATATTCACCACCACGATCAGATCGTAGGGTTTTTATCTTCTTATTCAATTGGTTTTCCACTTCATGTTGAAACTCTTTGAACTTTTCAAAAGCTTCACTCTTATGCCTCATTAAGTAGACGTATCCATATCTACTCAAATCGTCGGTAAAAGTAATGAAGTACTTGTAACCACCTCTAGCTTGGAGAGTCATTGGGCCACATACATCGGTATGTATAAGGCCTAATACTTCACTTGCTCGTGTCCCTTTTCCTGTAAAAGGAGCACGAGTCATCTTGCCCAAAAGACAAGATTCGCATTCACCATAAGATTCGTAATCAAATGGTTTGAGAAGTTTCGTTGAAACGAGTCTCTTTATGCGTCGTTCGTTTATATGACCTAAACGACAATGCCAAAGGTATGATTGATTAGGTTCACCTAATTTGAGCTTCTTGCTTTCTACATGATATACTTCATTAACATTATCAAGAACATAAATGCCTCCAACAGAGATGGCTTTACCATAAAACACATCATTAAAAGAAAACGAACAACTATTGTTCTTGATTACAAAAGAGAAACCCTCCGCATCAAGTACGGAAATGGAGATAATGTTCTTAGTCAAGGAGGGTACAAAATAACAATTATTTAAATACAACTCAAGACCACTAGCTAAGGTTAATACATAAGTTCCTACGAGACGGCGGCAACTCTTGCTCCATTCCCCATTCGTAGGTCCACATCACCCTTGGCTAGTGCTCGCACGTCCTTCAGCCCCTGCAAGTGATTACAAAGGTGAGAACCACATCCAGTATCAAATACCCAAGTGGAAGTGCAAGCATAGTTAATATCTATCATATAGAGAGAAGAGAGGATTATACCTGACGGTGTCACACATCCGTCCTTCTTATCCTTCAAATACTTGGGACAATTGCGTTTCCAATGTCCCTTGCCTTTACAATAAAAGCATTCGGCCTCGGCGTGCTTCTTGCCCTTAGCCTTGGCATTGCCATTCATAATAGCTTTGCCCTTTCCCTTTCCATGCTTCTTAAATTGGGCTTTGGCTTTTCCCTTCCCCTTTTGAACCCCTAGCTTCAAGTTCTTCAATCTCATTGTAAGAACATCCTTTTGCTCACTCCCACTTGCTTCCATATCCCTTTCGACTTGGGTAAGGAGAGCATGGAGCTCGTGAAAGCTCTTATCCATGCCATGCATGTTATAGTTTGCCCTAGCTTGGGCAAACTTGGGAGGAAGTGAGTGAAGGATGCGGCCAACCGCTAGCTTCTTAGGAATTTTGACCCCTAGACGATCTAGAGTGTCAATATGTTCCACCATCTTAAGCACATGTGGGCCAACCTTTTGGCCCCTCTCTAACTTGGCTTCAAAAAGCCGAGTCATAGCATTGTATTGGCGAATCTCAGGTGATTGAGAAAAAGCCAACGTCACCCTAGAGAATATCTCATATGCTCCAAGGGTGATGTATTGTTGCTTAAGGGTTGAGGACATCGACCAAATCAAGACCATCTTGACGTCGTTTGCTACCTTAAGGTATTCCTCATAGGCGGCCTTGGCCGCATTAGTGGCTCTTGGGCCGGGTTCATTGGGAGGTGCCTCGGTCAAGTAGCGCAAAACGTTATCCGATAACGCCGCACTCTTGATCGTTTGCTCCCACTCGACGAAATTAGTTCCATCGTCTTTTAAGATGCATTTGTCCATAACGGACCTTAGCCATGAGTCTTTTCCTAGTTGAACGGTGTTGTTATTGTTTGCCATTGCGAATTATGAATAACTACAACAAAATTAGGAAATATTAACATTCATTGTTTTAATCAATTTTACTTGTATAACCAATTTAAACAAGTCACTCATATAATGACCCCTCACGAAATTATATAAGCGATTCCGAGACCCGCATTTTAGACAAAAGAACATGTCATGCAACTTTTATGTAAAAGACGGTAAGTCAACTTTTGACTAATTCTACTCCTAGAACTCTCGGTCGACGGATTTCAACTAAAACCATCTCCTAGTCCCAAGATAACGCTTATCTTGTTGAGTCCAACCCAATTTAGGCGTGTGATCGTATCACCCTACTTACCCGAGGTAAAAAGGTCCACGTTGTGGTTGTTCTAATTAACACGGGGTTCATAGGTGCTTCAATTGGTAAGGCTAAATCTCAATTCCTTTTTAAGTTATGTGAGAGGTCTTGCCAATTTTAGTTATTAATTCCTTATAAGTGAACTAAGTCGGTGAATTTTGAATAACGTTGAATTGACAATCGATAAATAAAATGCATGTTGGTGATTTTGGCATGTGCGGAAAAATAAAGCAAGCAATCAAATTAAATCCTAGTATGGCCACCTAGCTAATCTAATTAACTAGATGATTACAAATCGGAAACCAACTCCTTGGTCCCTTGCCTCTTCTTGGAACGCCTTCCAATATGGCACCGTCTTTTGGAACACCGACTTTGGGAATCACCGTCTTCACAATAAATAATTACAAAATACAAATGAATACATAGCAAATTCCTATTATACATTTGATCGATAAAATGAAATTATTAATTATTACAAAACGGCGATACGAAATCGCAATAAATTACAACCAAATCGGTATTCCCTTACATTACGGGTAATACCGATTAAAATAATCTAGGCCATACTAGGTACAACTTGCAATAAAATAAATAAATGACATTCATTCATTCAACAACATAAATAAAAATGCTGTAAAATCATGCCAAAATCACCCTCAACACTTGTCATGTTCATTCTAGCTCGGTTCTTACGAATTTTATCGATTTTATCTACTAAAAATCAATAATCAACACTTAAATCGTATTTAAGCTCAAACTAATTATCTAAACTGATTTAGAACTCAAAATTAGTCCCCACTAATTTCACTTGTATTTAATTAGTTTGATTTGATCGCATTTGCTATTTAAAGAGATTTAATCATAACTTTTATGAATTAAACCCAAAATAAAAAGAAAAATCATTAAAATTGAAACCAAAGATATTTTTACATACTGGAACACTTCCAGGAACCTCAAGAACAAAAAAAATTTGCCCAAAAAATTTGAAATGATTTTATGAACAAATAGCTTTATAAGAATCGGTTTTTATCAAATAAAAACCAACTAAAATAGTAAAATGATGAAACAAATTTTCAAATTTTACCAGAATGATATAAAAAATATTTTAAAATGTACAAAAATTTTCAACTCCAGAAAGTCTCGTTTCAATTTTAAGAACAAAATAACTCCTTTAAATCGATCTTCATCCAATAAAAATCAATAACCATGCAATACATGACTAAATGTCACGAAAAATTACATACAATATGTACACCATGCATGTGATAACATATTAAAAATTTGAGGCCAGAATCAACATGCAACTATTTTTAGTTAACTTTTAACATAAAACCGCATGCTAACTCGATAATAAAGGCCATAAATCATAATAAATAGCAAAATAATTCGTAAATTCACCAAATTTGACCACAAACATTTTGAGATCAGTAGGTATGCATGCAAATCAGAAAATTTCGTGAAAACCATTTTTAACATAAATTTTCGATTTTTACTCAAGTTATCGTATAACCCGATTTTAATGCTCAAAATCAACATGCATGCTACAAGCTAGCTCTGATACCACATGAAAGTTCATAGACCCTAATTAGACTCCTCTAATTAGTTACTAAATTACTTGTTAATTTAGTGTTTAATAAAGATCTATGTAACATGCATGCAAATTAAAATGCATAATAAAAAGTAAGAAGAAATTTCCTTACATTGGGAAATTTCGGTTTATATGGGCACAACAAGAAACACCTTTCTTGTTGTTCTTGTGCTAGAAAGAAATAGATGATCCTCCTTGTAATCTTCAAACTAGAAGACCTCCTTTTAGATGCACCCAAGAGAGAACCCAAACTTATCACTTAGTTTTTGACTAGAAAACACAAGTGAAAAGATGAACTAATATTAGATTTTATTACTACTCTAGTAATAGGAAAATATTAGTATTTGAGAGGTTTTTAGAGAGATGAGGATTTTAGTGAGATAAGCACAAAATAAGAATGAACAAGCAACCACAAAATGAACAACAAAGTTGTCCTTTTAAGGACACTATGGTCCGGCCATCATGGCCTATGTGGCCTCTTATTTTTGCTTAAAATAATCCCATGCAAATGGTTGAGTGTAGATGTGAGTAAGGTTATGATCATGTGTCATAAACATGACATGATAACAAGATGTAGTGTAACACAAGAAACAACAATCATCATGTTATACACTACCATAATTTCGGCACCCACTAGTGTCATGTGGTCCATTTTGATTTTTGATATTTGTCCCACAAATACTTATAATCATATGTTTAATTATCTTGTATAATTAAGGATTAATTTGATCATATAACAATTTTATGACTCAAATTAATAAATAATATACACTTAACTTTTAAGTGATATTTTATCATTATATCAATATATAATGGGTCCCACAATGCCTAGTTAGTTTATTTTACAACTCCTTGTAAATATAATTAACTAATCACCTCTACCTCAAAGTATATGCATAACCTCAACTAATTTAATGAATTAACTATTAATCATTAAATTAAATCTTATTTAATCGTATTAAAATAAGACGTAAAATTTATTCAGTCAATTATCGTATAATTGATTAATAAACTTATCCGGAATGAGTTCGTAACTCAATTTCCAATAATTAACTCTCGTAACTAAACATATATCAAATATATATATAAAGTACTAATTAATATGTATCGTATACAAATAATTAGATTTCTGTTTGGGTCTCATCCTATAGGTGTGACCGAAAGGGGTCAGTTGATTACCGCCGTCATACGACAATAACGTCTAACTCTAGTCAGCTGACCGTTATCGATTTACGTTAATCAACTGACGTGGAGTATCAAAATACTAGTCATCCCACTAATATTCCAAAATGAGATTTATAATATAAATGCACTATTGTGGAGGACACTTGCTCCAACAAAAAGTTACTGCTAATTTTTCTTTTGTGTGATGATGATTGATAGAGCGAATTAGAGAGAAAAATCTGAATTTTTCTTGTTCTTCTTTGCTCTATACGGCCGGATCCCTCAAGTGGTAGAAGGAGGAGTCTCTCCTCTTTTTACTACTCTTGTTGTTAGGGTTTTTTGACCTAGTTACCATAAAAGAATAATAGGAGATATTTTCTCTTATTATTTTTCTTATTGGCCGAAAATTAGGAGTATAAAAAGACTATTTTCTCCTTCCTTTTTCGGTTATATTAGCATGTAATATAATATATACATCAACTATAAATATCCGTATATTTATAATTTGGTAATTAAATATAACATATTATGTTTAATTACGAATTAACATTTTAATTCGTTTAAGCTTATATTATATACATTGATTAAATATAACGGTTTATATTCAATTACGAATTACATTTAATTCGTCTCAGCTAATATTATTTAATCGTTATTAAATAATCGTATCATCATTACATTGACTAACCTTTTAGTCATATATATCGACTAATCGTTTAGTCATATAATAAGGCATCAATAAGATTATATTACTCATATAATCACATCTCTCAGACACATCCTTTAGATGTGACTTTTAGGGAACAGTTGATCACCGTCATTAAAATGACAATAACGTCAAACTCCTAGCAAGCCAACCCTTATTGATAAACGTTAATCAACTGATAAGAATACTAAGTATACCCTGTGAACCTGTAAGAGATTTATTCTGGTTATCACACTAACTATGGAGGACACTAGCTCCAACAATCTCCCACTTGTCCTTACAAGTGTATGTGCGATAACCCGATTCTCATATCCATAAATTTCTCCCACTCAATGTAAAACAATTTGCAAAGTCCGTATTTACAAAGGTCGCATTTTACAAGCGATCAGTGTTAAGAGTGGTGTTCCCGACTAGAGAGTAACTTAAATGATAAACGAATCATTATTCGAGCATGGCCATGCAGTTTAGTTAAAACTACTCGAGTGGCCCTGAGAAATAACAAAACCTGATAAAGGTTGGAGATTTTCTTCAACTCGAATCCTGCAGATCCAAGCACAGTATGAAATGACCCAGTAAAAATCTACTTAGCCTCCTGTTACGGTCGACCATGAGAAAGAAACCAAAGTCACCCAAAAACTGCCTTAATCTCAAGAGACAGTCGATAGTCAAAAGAATTGACTCTTAGGAACACTATGGACGTCCTATTCACGACCTGGCACTGAATGTTCTGAAAGATTGAGGACTCCATAACGTTGTCACGATGTCATACGAGGTATCTTTATAACTCGTATATGTGATCGATCAGTCAACCGTTTGACTTATGGCTCGTTGAACCCACCATCAATCAACTTCACAGTATAATTGCTAGAGTTATCAGCTCATGTAGGCGATTACGGACCGAAACAATTATAATGTAATTCAGTTCACTTTGTGGCGTTCAATGTTGTCGTACAATCCACATGAAAAACAAAATATGAAACAATACGATGATGTTATAAATAGTGCATGAAAAAGATACATTTATCGAATTCACATAAAACAGCTACTACAACTCAGGAACACGTTTAATTCCCATGGAAATAACGTGCCCTTCATGCTTATCATATTTTAACGGTTTAGTGAGAGGGTCCGCGATGTTGTCATCCGAAGCAATCTTGTAAATCACTATCTCCTTTTGCTCCACGTAATCTCGGATCATGTGAGCTTTCCGAAGTACATGTCTAGACTTGTTGCTGGACTTAAGCTCCTTAGCCCGGAAGATGGGACCTCTATAATCACAATAGATGGTGATAGGGTCATTCGAACTAGGAACTACGGTTAGTCCGTGTAAGAACTGACGCATCCATATAGCTTCCTTTGCAGCTTCTGAAGCGGCATAGTACTCGGACTCAGTTGTAGAATCTGCTATAACACTCTGTTTGGAGCTTTTCCAACTGACCACAGCGCCATTAAGAGTAAAGAGGAATCCAGACTGAGATTTCGAGTCATCTCGATCTGTTTGGAAGCTAGCATCTGCGTAGCCGATTGCGCATAGCTCAGTGTCTCCTCCATAAGTCAATACCCAATCCTTAGTCCTTCGTAAGAACTTAAGGATGTTTTTGACAGCCATCCAGTGTGTTTCACCAGGATTGCCTTGGTACCGACTCGTCATACTCAATTCATATGCCACGTCCGCACGTGTGCATATCATGGCATACATGATCGATCCTATAGCTGATGCATAAGGAACACGACTCATGCGCTCGACCTCTTCTGATGTCTTGGGTGCCTGAGGTTTACTCAAATGCATCCTTGAAATCATTGGAAGGTTCCCCTTCTTGGAGTTGGTCATGCTGAACCTCTCAAGAATCTTATCTATATAAGACTCCTGACTGAGTGATAACATCCGTCGGGATCTATCTCTATAGATACGGATCCCCAATATGCGTTGTGCCTCACCCAGATCTTTCATCTGGAAATGGTTCTTTAACCATACTTTTACCGAAGATAAGAGAGGGATGTCGTTCCCAATCAAGAGTATGTCATCAACATACAATATTAAGAAGACAATCTTACTCCCACTCGACTTGACATACAAGCATGGTTCCTCGACCGATCGAGTGAAACCATTCTGTTTTATCACCTGGTCGAAACGGTGATTCCAACTCCGAGAAGCTTGCTTCAGTCCATAAATGGAACGCTTAAGCTTGCAAAATTTCTTAGGATTTTTAGGATTAATAAAACCTTCGGGTTGTACCATGTACAATTCCTCCTCCAAATAACCGTTTAAGAAGGCAGTTTTCACATCCATCTGCCAAATTTCATAGTCATGAAAAGCGGCAATCGCTAAGATTATCCGAATGGAACGCAACATAACTACGGGTGCAAAAATTTCATCATAATGCAATCCTTGCACTTTAGTGAAACCTTTTGCCACTAGTTGTGCCTTATAGGTGTCTGGTTGTCCTTCTACGCAATGCTTTATCTTATAAAGCCATTTGCACTGAAGAGGTCGTACCTTATCAGGCAAATCAACAAGATCCCATACGTCATTCTCATACTTGGAGTCCATCTCGGATTGCATGGCTTCAAGCCATAGCTTAGAGTTGGAACAGGTCATGGAACCTTTATAGGTTGCGGGTTCGTTACTCTCTAGGACTAAAACATCATCTCTCTCATTCTCCTCGACCATACCAATGTATCTGTCTGGAGGAATGGAGACTCTACCCGACCTCCTCGGTTCCATAGGGATGTTAACCGTAGCAGAAGTTGAAGGAACCTCTTCCTCCATTGGTTGCTAGGTTGTTGGTTCTTGAATCTCCGACAGATCGAAGGTTCCATTACTTGACTTATTCTCGAGAAACTCTTTCTCTAAGAACTTCGCACTAGCCGCAACAAAAACTTGTTGTTCGGTAGGCGAATAGAAGTAATGACCAAACATTCCTTTTGGATAACCAATAAAGTATGTCTTGACCGATCGCGGGCCGAGCTTATCCACGTGTCTCCACTTAACATAAGCCTCGCAGCCCCATACCCGAATAAAGGACAAGTTAGGGACCGTTCCCTTCCATAACTCATATGGAGTCTTGTCTACAGCTTTACACGGACTTCGGTTAAGTATAAGAGCAGCTGACAAAAGAGCATAACCCCATAATGAATCAGGTACTACCGTGTGACTCATCATGGATCGAACCATATCCAGTAATGTTTGATTTCTCCGTTCGGACTCACCATTTAATCGTGGCGTTCCAGGTGGAGTTAACTGTAATACTACACCACAATTTTTAAGGTGTTGATCAAACTCATTTGAAAGATATTCGCAACCACGATCTGAATGAAGTGCTTTAATCTTTCTTCCCAGTTGGTTTTCAACCTTATTCTGGTATTCCTTGAACTTTTCAAAGGACTCACTTTTATGCTTCATTAAGTAGACATATCCGTATCTACTCAAATCATCCGTGAAAGTGATCAAATATCTATAGCCGTCTCTTGCGTTTGTTGACATAGGTCCACATACATCAGTATGTATGAGTCCTAATAGGTCACTAGCGCGCACTCCAACACCTTTGAAGGAAATTCGAGTCATTTTACCGATAAGACATGATTCACACGCACCAAATGATTCGTAATCAAATGGGGAGATAGTCCCATTGTCAATGAGCTTCTTTACACGTTTCTCATTTATGTGTCCCATACGCCAGTGCCATATATAAGTTTGATCTTTGTCACCAACCTTTAATTTCTTATTATTCACATGCAATATGTCTGTGGTTTGATCTAAGATATAAGTTCCATTCGTGGAAACTGCTTTGCCATAAATCATTTCATTGAAAGAGAAAATACAGCAATTGTCCTTTATTGAAAATGAAAAACCGTCTTTATCTAGTACGAAAACAGAAATAATGTTCTTAGATAAACTGGGTACATAGCAACAGTGTAACACCCGGAAATATACCCTATTTTTCTAATAGAAATATTTTACGAAATCGTTTCAGTAATTTTAAGTTTTAAATTATAATTTTTCGTTCCGAGTCGAATTTAGAATTTCCGAGTTCGTATTTGGAATTTCTGCAAGATTTCATGAAAAAGCCGTCTTAAGTCTAGTTTGACTTTTCTGGATTTTGGAAATCGTCTTTGACTTTTTCTTCATAACTCACACAACTCATACTCCTTAACCTAATTCTTCATTAAACACAAATCAAACACACAAACCCCTTTCTTCTCCATTAAGAAAGCTCATCTTTTTCCCTCTTTGATTTCAAGCTTAGAATTGACGTAACTTCTTCGTTACTCAATAGAATTTACGTAAGTTTATCTTAATCTTCCTCCCGTACCTTCCTCTATCCGCATTGATAATAAAATTATCGTCTTTCTCGCTTTTTAAGCATTCCGTCTTTCTCAAGATGAACTTTATTCATCTTTTTGCGATCTAATTGTAGGTGGCGACCTCCAAGATCCCGACAAAGACTATTTTCTCATAGAAGAGGAGCTTGACGATCATTAGAGACGCTCAAAGGTAACGGTGAAGGGTTACTCGGTATTACTTACGTGT
>JAIUZE010018928.1:0-12098 GCA_022085475.1 Heliosperma pusillum
TCTTCATAAGGTAATAATTCTTTGTCGGGATCTTGGAGGTCACCACCTACATAAAGATCATAAAAGATGAATGAAATTCATCTTGAGAAAGACGGAAAGATTGAAAAGCGAGAAAGACGATGATTTTAATATCAATACGGATAGAGGAAGGTAAGGGGAGAAGAATGAGACGAACTTACGCGAATTCTATCAAAGAACGAAGGAGTTATGATGATTCAAAGTTCGAAATCAAAGAGGGAGGCAAAGTTTTGATCTTTTCTTAAGGAAGAAGTAAGTTGTGTTTGTGTATGAGTGAAAATAGGTTAAGGAGTATGAGTTGTGTATAAGGAAAAGTCAACTAAAGTCAAACTCGCCTTAAGACGGGATTCTCATGGAATCTCGCAGAAATTCCAAATACGAACTCGGAAATTCTAAATTCGACTCGAAACTTTAAATTCTAAATTAAAACTTAAATTTGCTGAAAAGATTTCGTAAAATATTTCTACTAGAAAAATAGAGTACATTTCCGGGTGTTACAAGCAGGGACCCACCTTTTGGACATACAATCCGTGGGCCCATTTTTTTTACCAGAATTTTGCTCGCCGCATCCGAGCAGATTCCCCGGAATGATTCGATCCTGACAGAGTCTTCCCTATATCAAGTTTCGCAGATTTCTTTCAATATATATGTTTTCCCGACGAAAGTTCGCCTGAGGACAGAGACAGGCAGATTCTCACATATGACGGCTGGCGAGCCTCATAACGCACCCCATCCAAACGTTAGGTGAGCCTCACGACGCACCCCACTCGACGGCTGGCGAGCCTCACATCGCACCTCATTCCAAATAAGAAGATGCCTCAGGTATGACTCCTTCTTATGGTTGGCGAGCTTTGTTACGTAGTCTAATGGACTTTAAACGACCCTCCCTGATGGTTGACAGACTTTAAAATGTTCGAGACGACAGGTTCTTGGTTCAGACCCCTTGAACCGCCTCGCGTCGCCATATTTGTCAGGCTGTAATCTTCAATTGACCTGATGACTATACTTTGATTTTTGCCTTGTCCAAGCCTCATTCAAATTGGGGGCTGTGTAGATACCTCAGCTGTACACCTTCCGCCAACCACTCAGTGATGATTGGGCCGCATGTTTGGTACGCGAAATGATTTATGACAGTTCGTAAGTTTATCGTCAAGTGATAGCTCAAACACTTGTGTGGACCCCTTGGTCGTCATCTACGCACCGTTACGGTCGTTTTGACAGTCATTAGAGTTCATTTGGAGTCCGGGTTGAAAACCGCTTCATTTTCTATAAACCGTTTTAAAACTCCGAGTCGGAACGCTCTAAAATATTCTTATTATTTTATTATATATTTCAAATTCTACTATTTTTATAAAATTATCTCGTATCCTTTTAGAAGGGAAGTGTAGATCAACCACAATTCCGTAATAGAAACGTGAGAATCTTCCTTCCGCAAAAAAAAATTTCTGGGGACATGACGCGACAAGTGTTGCGCCTCTTTGAAAGATCGCAGTGCTGCTGTGCCTCTTCCCCAGTCTGTTCTTTCCAAAGTTTGAGTTGTTCTTGAACTCTTTCGCATTTTCTATTATAAAAGGAGAGTTATGTCCTCACTTTTAAGGTACGCGAGTTTTCCGCCCTTTCTCTTCTCTCTTTCCATCCTAGACCTTACTCTAAGCTATCGATATCTATGTGCTTGATCAATCGACCACGTAAGTGTAAGTTTCTTAAACTCAATATTAGACATTTCTAATATCATCATATGATTAGTTTACTCTTAAACCATTAAAACCTTATGCATGCATAACAAAATTACAAAGAAGGAAGAAGAAATTGTTCCTTACATTGATTTGAACGGATTTTGGGCACAAAATAGGACTCCTTCCTACTTTGTTCTTGAGCTCAAAATATAAGGATGATTTCCAAGTTCTTAAAATAAGAACACATCAATTAGTTGCACCAAGACTACCCTTAATCACTATATAAAATACTACACTAGTATAATATAATAGTTCCCTTAAAACTGACTAATAAAACACTATTACTACTCTTAGTAATTTTATTAGTAAATTTATAAACACAAGAAGAACTTCTCAAGTTTCTTTTGGTGTTAGAATGTGAGGTTTAGAGAGATAAGTGTATTATTACTTATAAGATGAATCAATGCAAATAAGGAGAAAACATCTCCTTATTTGAGGAGCATGCATGACCGGCCACCCCACATGGGGAAGGTGGGAGCTTTTTGCTTTTTGTCTTACCCAAAAGTAATAGAGTAGGTTTAGGCATTTAGGGGTAATGATGATGTTTTAAGCAATAAAACCAACAACAATTACTACCCTAACCATGCTTAAGAAAAATGGCTCCTTCATATAAAATGGACTCCATTTTATCTTTTGTAATTTGTCATTTGTCACAAGTGTGACATGTAACATGTAACATGTAATCTTTGCTTATAAATGTACATTTAACTAATTTAAATGCAATTTGATAACAAATAAATTAGACTTAACATTTTAAGTCACATTTTATAATTACATGTAAATAAAATGGGTCATCTCATATTTGGTTAATATAATCTACAACAATTTGTAATTATAATCGACCAATTTTGCTTATTTCAGATGTTTCATAAACATAATGCATTCTTAGTAATATAACGATTAAATTACTAAATGAACCTTATTTAATCATATTACAATAAGATATAATTCTCACTTTAAACCTCTTCAAATTAAGGGATTATTTAATCTGTATCACTAGACAATTAATTAATGTACATGATTAGGGGATAGTCCTTTAGGTGTGACCTCAAGGGATCAACTGATCACCACTGTCATACGCGTCAAACTCAATGGAGCCAATCGTTACCGATTTATGTTGACCAGTTGACTATAATATTCATCATCCCTTTGTATTCTTATTATCGAGATTTATATTTTGTTATCGCAGTATTGTTGAGAACATTTGCTCCAAGAGTAAGCTCACATCCTTCTGGGTACGCGTCACGTTTTGCATTGACCGACCAATTTGACCACTACACAATCAATCAATCAACTTAATCAATCAATTTTAGTCATTTAACAAGGGCACTTTCGATATACATTCGAGTCGATCTATCGCTAAAACGTTAACTTAGCTAATCTTGTTTCGTCAACATGTAAGTCTGAGGGTGTAAATCCCGTATTTTATTATTTTTATTTATTATTCGTTCAATTAATGTAATATTCATGTCATAAATAATTTCAAAGTCGATTTTAATCAAAACCTTTTTTATAAAACCTTTTTAGTAGTGATCAGACGTCGATAAGAAACGCATAACCATATGCGCCTCTTCGAAGAGTCGCATCATCTGTTGAGCCTCTTCTAGAGGCTGCCTGCTCCTGCTCTTCTTCTTACTCTGGTTTCTACGTCTTCATTTTCCTTTTCATATTTTATTCCTTCCTTTTTTATTAATCTTTTTATAAAACGTTTTGTTCATGACTTAGATCCCTAATAATTCAATATTAGCCGGTTTTTGTCTTTTAATCAAAATTGAGTTTTAGAGATTCGATTTATTCATATCAAGTCTCTTAAATTCTTTATTAATACAAATTATAGTGTAATTAATATGTTAAATCACTTCTACTCGAGTTGTAGGTCAATAATCAACCGTAAATATACCAAAGAATATTAACTGCTCGCGTTCTGACTTCACAGTCAGAACTCAACTCAAGAACAGAGGCAATAAGTGATGCGCCTCTTCCAGATGACGCAGTTGTTGCTGCGCCTGTTCTGGGTTGACTTCTCTCCCCGAACTTCTGTTTTTGCCTTGACGTAGCTTTAATTACGTAATTAATTAACTATTAATCGTATTATCGCTCCTGATCTGTCTTTTAGTTTTTCAAACCTTTTCCTTTTCTTCAAATCTCCGTTTTGAGTATATTTCTGACGTAGATCCCGTAATCTTTGTAATTTTATTTAATCGTTATAATTGTATGATTTCTTTCCTTTCGTGTGTAATTCATCCTAAATCTCCAATTCGACGTAATTCAGTGCTAATTACATGTTCACCGACATAGTCTAATTCACATGCTAGGATTAAAATGTTGGATGTTGCATTGTATGCATACAATCGATAACATATCAAATACGAACGATTTCTCTAATCATTAGTAGAGGCCGCTATCGAGGCGGACGGGATTAGGTGTTCGATTAAATAACATTCTAATACGTACCCTCGCCCCTTACTCCAGATCTGTGTAAACATCCGTGTTCGTTGGCATCCACGAGAATCATTCTAGACATAGAATGCTAAGGGTAACGAGTTCTTAGTGTTCATGTCATCACTTTATGTCTTGACATGGCATAAAGTATTCGAACGATTCCAATTTTCCATAAAAATTGGTGGCGACTCCACAAATGCGTATTTCTACGCTTGTCCATCCAAGTGTGCACCTCCGTGGTTCCCCGTGTACCACAGTGCGGCAAGGATCACCAATCCGTGTATCACACTTGGTTATCTGATATTGTTTATATATTATAATGATATTGTTTATATATCATGATGATATTGTTTATATATCATGATGATATTGTTTATATATGATGATGATATTGTTCATATTTGATGATGATGATGTAAATTTGGATGCTTTTGTTATGTACGTTTTACTGTGATATGGCTGGGAGAACCCCGAGTTACTTCCCAGTGACTGTGGCATTCATGGTTCGTGAATGGACAAGTACTAGTCGGTGCTTCTTTTTGGGGTTGAGACCGTGTGAGCTAGCGGGCGTCGTTTGTTGACGTTTTACCTTTTCACTTGACTCTAGTTTACTAGACTCATCACCATTTCGAGGGACCTTGTCTCTCCGTTGTACTTGTATTTACTTTACATTTGGTTTGCTTGATAACACCTTGTACCATTGCATGTAAAAGTTTTAAAAACTCCATATTTCCGTGACATTTATGCATGCTATTGTTTGATTTATATTTCCGCATTTTCTAGGGTTGTCACAGAGAAAGTACGTCAAATCTTCTAATATGAATTTGAATTTATGTGTATTTTTTGTTCGAGTTTTTGAATGTTATAAATTACATTTTAAATCTTATATATGATGTCTTTTTAGTTATATTGTAATTTTTCTAGCTTAATTTTCAAATGAACGAACACAAAAACTTTATAGTAAAGTTAATAATATAACCTTTATATATTTAACCTATCCAAAATATTAGTTGACTTTCTGGCATTCTCCCATACCGAATACGTACGTTAATACTGTTGAGGGACAAATTAAACATCCCTGAAAACAATAGAATTATCGGTTAGTCTCTCTAATGACGAAGATATTCATCTTAAAATTATATCGGTCAAATATTATCCCACTTGATTATATAAGATAAATCTATTTTTTTCCATATGCATTCTACATATGTTTTATTCATATTATTTGACTTATTTTAAGTTTAAAACGGATACACTCATCGTAAATGAGAATTTGCGTACAACATGTTAGCAACAAAACACACATCACACATGTGTTGTAATAAGCCACACTCGAATAGTCACATACACTCCTACACATAACTCATAAGCCCATATAACCCATGTCCACTAATATTTGCTACACTATTACACATACATTCCTATGTTTAAATTGTAAACTCTAAATGTTCTTCATTTGCTTGATGTTCAGCCGCATCACTACTTCTACGGCTCTACCCAGCTCTTTTACCCATTATCTCCCTCTTTTACACCCTAATAAAACATCTTAATCATACCTCAAATTTGGCTTATTTGATAATTTTGCACTAAGGATCAAGTAATTTTAGTGGTTTAATTGTTGCTATATCCGGTAAGTAAAGATTGTGTCTGGTATGCATCTTATTTTTTGACTTTTGTTTTTGAGTTTCTTCCAAGTTATAAATTTTATTTTTATTTTTTATTTTTTATTTGCCAAACTTTTGGTATCATTAAACAAATTAAGAATTCTTTTGATGTTATATTTGCATCTCAAAATCTATAAGTTGACATTATATTTTTAAAGTCGGAAAACTTAATTTGGGTTCTTTTCTGAAATTAATTTTGATATGTGATTTAAAATTCTACTATATATTACTTTTTTTTATAAAAGAAAAGTTTTAATCGTATAAAGTTGGATTAATCGTGAAAGTCTTAATGCAATAAAAAGCAGAATTAGCACACCAAACACTAACTTCCACCATAAGAAGATAAGTGAAGCATAATTGAACATGTCAACATGGAAGAACATTAATTCATGTCAAAAACTAACTAATACTTCAACTTTATCATGAATACTACCCTAGAACACATAGAAAACACATAAAAATGTGATATCGAGTCATTTGTCAACATTACCTCCTTCTCTTCAATCTTCTAACTTTTCCTCTATCAAGAAATAATTTTGGTCCAACTCAAAACAACATGTTTGGAAACCATCTAAAACAAGGGTCAACTTTAAACGGTCATAAGTAGAGTTCGAGAAATGAAAATGCAGAAATTCCAAGTAGAGGTGATAGCTTATCCGCGTACGATTCGAAAGGTAGGTCACATGCCCAAAACAAGCAAGTAACAAAGGAGATGTGACCATTTTACGAAAAGGAGTCAGTGTAGGAGAACTGCAGGTCGTCACGGCCGTGACATCACATGTCACGGGGGTGATGAGGGTGGAGGTTGGTTCTGCCTCCTATGTCACGCCCGTGATATGTATGTCACGCCCATGACATGCATGTCACGCCCTTGACAAAGGTCGAGACAACTCTTGTTTGCTCTAAACTCAACCATGGCTCCCCAAAAATAGATTCACACTAAAGTTATGCCATTTTCACATCCAAAACCCACATGTACACTAACACATTCATAGGATTCATATTAAGGAAGATAATAACTCAAACCCATTTGCAATATCGACTCAAATCCGTCACTAAACATGCTTGCTCACACATATGGGTATTATTCCACTCAATTAAACCACAATAGCACAATTAGTCCATATTTAATGACTTAAATACATGTTTAAGCAACAAGAAGGGAGTTCATCATCTAAACTACCAAATTATCATCAATTGGAGACATATAAGATGTAATTCAACAAGTTAACATATTGTATTCATAGATTCATACTAGTATATATTAAAGACTTCATATTTATGTGAACTACTCTAAAACACATAGAAAAACACATAAGATGTGATACCGAGTAAACCGTCAACATTACCTCATTAATAAGCTATTCTCAAGCAATTTAACGATATCAACGGATTTCCTTTACCGGAATCTTCAAAATCCACCTTTTCCCTACAAATAACGTGATAAGAACCCAAAAACCGAAATATGAAAAGGCGGTCTTAAAACAACGTTAAAAGTTTCAATCTTTTATTAGCTATAAAGAAAGATGATTATGAGAGTATTCCGAAACATTAAACAAAATTGAATTCCGTTAAGAAACGAATAAATTATGTTTGTTTTAAGTTTAAATCTAGATTAATGAGTTTTATAAAAAGTTGGAGGAAGATGATCATTTTATGGTATGAAAAGGAAGAGAGGAATGAGAGGAAAAGAATGGACTAAAAATCAATGAATTTGCTTGAGAGAGGAGGGAGATATGAAGGTTTGAAGTTTGAGAAGAAATGGTGTTTTAATGGTGGTTTATGGTTGATGAGGAGATGAGGAGATGAGGAGATGAAAAATGGAGGAGGGAGAAAGGGGTTTAGTAGGTTTGTTTAAAGAATATATGTAGTAATAGGCCCAATATTTAAGGTGGGGTTTCACCCACTCAGATTTTTGAGTAAAATCCGATTATGGGCTCAAATCGGACTGAAAGTCGACGTTTTCTACCAAATTAAACTAAACTCGATTTAACATAAACTTAAAGCTACGAAAACATAAATAATCGATTTAAAATATTTTAACCAATAAAAGTAAAAGAATAATTATAAAATTTACGACTTTAGTAAATTACCCGGTATTATAAAATCAGGGGTGTTACAGTGGGTCATGAGTGGATTTGTATGGAGAATGAAAGGGATTGACTTGCTAAACAGGTACTTGGTGACTCGAGTATAATATGAGAAGAGGGGGGTAATTGTGTAGTCTATCGAAATTAAATTGAAACTGGGAGTATTTTGAGAAGACGATCAATAGTTAATAGCCCGATGTTTTGTTACTATGGAGTATGGAGTATAAAATAGGAGTAGGATCTTACGAAGGGCTGGGTTGTAATTTTGCTCATCAGAAAATCAGATAGGCGGATTAAGACACAGATAAACAAGACTAAGTATGGTGGGAACCATAGTTTACTAATTTATATCGTAGTTGGCAGGAAATGAAAACAAATCTAAACGGCAATCTACTTCTATACGAGAGAAAAATGTATGAGGTGATGTAGGCGTTGTGACGTTACCACCTCATCGTCATCTACACATTATGTGACTGCTAAGACGCGTGGGTCCTGCATTCTTTATTCATAATTCAAAACCACAATTGTAGAAATTGTAGACCGGTGGATCACTCTAAAAAAAATGCAAGTTTGTAGTACAATAGAAAAATTACTTGGTGTCCCTTAATTGCTTCGCAAATTCTTATTTTAGACGGACTATTTTCGTCTGAAAAATAAGACGGGATTTTGTTATCACTTTTTGATAAAATGTAATTACGGTTTATATCAACTTATTTTCAATAGTGGTTACATCTAACTGTAAAGTGGTTACAAACTTACAAAATCTCGTCTTATTGATTCAGACCAAAATGGTCAGTCTAAAGCAAGACCAACTGTAATTGCTTATTTGTGAGAGGAATCGACCCCTTTATACAATGAGACCAAGAGATTCATAACACGATGAATTAAGATCACTCAAGTTATTTATGTACAAATAGTAGAAAACGGTCTTAAATAGATTTTTTATAATTAATTTTTTTTAAAAAATGGGCTTTAATAATTGTCTTAACAGAGTTATATAGAATTTTTGTGTAAGACGTTTTCATAGTAAAATAATTGTCATTTATATAACAGAAATAGTCACTACAAAAAAATTATGCTATTTAAATGATTAAAATTAGAAAATAAAATATCCTTAATGTTTGACAAAAATGTCAAAACTATTGACGTACTAATAACAGTAACTTTTAAAAAGTTGAAGCAAAAATAAATACTCATACATTTTGACTAAAAAGAATCAAGATTAATATTTATCGAGTTTGACTTTAACTAGTATATAGGTAGATGTTGTGGATATGAGGAAGTTCAATATGCCACGGCGTCACACGCAAAACGTATAAGTTCACATATTTGAGGTAATCTTATATAAGTGGTTTACACTAATACAGTTGTAATACGGATCCAAACAAAACCCTATTAATATATAAAACTGGTAAATAAAAATTATCAATATACGATAAAAGTAATTGTGTAAAATTGCCTTACATAAGTACTTGTGGGCATATATATTTCGTTTAATGTACCAATTTAAGTGTTCGAGTATCTCTTAAATAAAACAACTAATACACTACTCCTTTAAGAAATAGTCTTATAAGAAAATAAAGTATTGATTACTACAGAAATATGAATAGTTGAAACAAAAATAAAGTAGATCAAAAAGTTGTTTGGAAGTAAGGCTCTGTTCTTTTGGACTTAATTTCAATTTCTATAAGTTCAGTTCAGTTTCATTAAGTTCAGTTCAGTTCAGTTCAGCTCTATTAAGTTCAGTTCAGTTCAGTTCAGTTCAGTTTAGCTCTATTAAGTTCAGTTCAGTTCAGTTCAGTTCAGCTCTATTAAGTTCAGTTCAGTTCAATTCAGTTCAGATTACTTTTATTTCAACATTATTATGATTATTATTCTTATCATTGTTATTATTATGTTAATTTATTTAATATTGTTATTATGATTATATTTATATTTTAAAAAAATTATTTTATTACTATTATATCACTGTTATAATTATTCTTTATATTATTATATTTATGTTTAATATATTTATTTATTCTTATATTATTACGATTAATGGAAATATTAATATTATTAATATTATATTTTATATTTTATTGATATATTCATTATTATGAATATTATTAGAAAAATATTTATTATTATTATTATTATTAATATTATTAATAGTAGTAATAATAATAACAATTATTATTATTATAATGTATTAATATAATATTATTAAGCCTATTATTATTATTATTATTAATTATATTTACTTTATTAATATTTATATCATTTATATTTTTTTTAGTTACTATTGTTAATATATTTATTACTATATTATATTGATATTAATAATGTTATCATTTATATTAGTATTTTATTATTATAATATTTATTCTTATATTATTGTTTTATTTACACCTGATTAGATTATTATTAAATAATATTAATTTAATGTTATCATTCATATTAATATTATATTTTTTATTATTTTACTATAATATTTTATTTATATCTTATTTGATTATTATTATTAGATTATATTAATATAATATTATTATTACTAATGAATTATAGTAATAATAATAATAATAATAAAATTGTTATCTTTTTATTATTCCAGTTCAATTCAGTTCATTTCAGTTCAGTTCAGCTCCATTAAATTCAGTTCAGTTCAGTTCAGCTCTATTAAGTTCAGTTCAGTTCAGTTCAGCTCCATTAAGTTCAGTTCAGTTCAGTTCAGTTCAGACAAATTCAATGCAAAAGAACAGAGCCTAAGTCTAGCTATCCTATGTTTTATCTTTAAATCAATTAAAGTCAACTATATACTCCCTCATATTCACGATAATATTTCGATGGAACAAAAATTAAAAAAAGTTTATTAAATAAGGTAAAGTATTGTGGTATGGTGAGGAGATTGGAGAGAGTGAATGTATTATGGAGTATTACTTGTTGGAGTAGGTGTCCTCCACAATAGTGCGCCACATAATAAATCTTATTATGGAATATAATTGGGATAATTATTGACTATATATATGATTAGTCAGTTGATTAACGTAAATCAATAACGGTTGGCTGACTAGAGTTTGACGTTATTGTCGTTTGACGGCGGTGATCAACTGATCCCTTTCGGTCCCACCTAAAGGATGAAATCCAAATAGTAACTAATTATTTGTATACGATACAGTTAATTAGTACATTACAGATATTCGATATGTACGAGAGTTAATTATTAGAAATTGAGTTAAGAACTCAAATTCGATTAACCTTATTTTTCAATTATGCGATAAAGACTAATAAATTTATATCGTTTATAAGATTCAAATAGATTTAACTTGTATTTAATCGTTAAATTACTAACCATTAGTTTGCGGTTTTGAGATAGAGGTAATAGTTAATTATATTTACAAGGAGTTGTAAAATAAATTAACTAAGCATTGTGGGACCCATTATATATTGATATAATGGTAAAATATTACTTAAAATGTTAAGTACATATTATTTATTTAATTGAGTCATATAATTGTTATATGATCAAATTAACAATTATTGATTATACAAGATAATTAACCATATGATCAATAAGTATTTGTGAGACAAATATCAAAAATCAAAATGGATCCAACTAGCCCAACATGGCCGGTTGGTATGTAGTTAGTATAGTGATGATTGTTGTTCATATTTATACTCTTTGGTTAGCATTTGAAAGTGACATAACAAGTATAATACAATCATCACTTATACTACAACACTACACACAAATGCATGTGAACAAATCAAGCAAAATAAGAGTCCTTTATGGACTAAAGTGACCGGCCAAATGGCTTTAAAAATGGGCAATTGTGGTCATTTTTCACTTACTTCATTTTTGTGCAATTGTCATACTTCTCTCTAAAACTCTTCTTCTCACTATAAACTCTCAAATACTAATATTTACTAAGTATTACTAGTGTAGTAATATAGTCATAATATTAGTCGAATAATATCTATCTTATTATCTAGTTAATAATAAGGGTAGATTATTTGGGTAAATCTTGGTGCAACTTAGAGGAGATCTTCTACTTTGGAGATAGTTTGTGTTCATCCATATTTATAGCTCAAGAACAACAAGAAGGAGTTCTTGTTGTGCCCATATAATTTCCATATCAATGTGAGGAAATTTCTTCTTTTATATAAAT
>JAIUZE010018929.1:0-11221 GCA_022085475.1 Heliosperma pusillum
TTCTAACGACTGAGTCCGAGTACTATGCTGCTTCAGAGGCTGCGAAGTAAGCTATATGGATGCGTCAGTTCTTACAGGGACTAACTGTAGTTCCTAGTTCGGATGACCCGATCACCATCTATTGTGATAATAGTGGTGCCATCTTCCAGGCTAAGGAGCCTAAGTCCAGCAACAAGTCTAGGCATGTACAACGGAAGGCTCACATGATCCGAGATTACATGGAGCAAAGGGAGATAGTGATAGACAAGATTGCTACGGATGATAACGTTGCAGATCCTCTCACTAAACCGTTAAGATATGATAAGCATGAAGGGCACGGTATTTCCATGGGAATTAAGCGTGTTCCTGAGTTGTATTAGTTGTTTTGTATGGATTAGACACCTGTATCTTTTTCATAAAACTATTAATGAAATCATCGTTTTGTTTTATATTTTGTTTTTCATGTGGGTTGTACTGACAACATTGAACACCACAAAGTGAACTGTATTACATTATATTTGTTTTGGTCCGTAATCGCCTACATGAGCTGATAACTCTGGCAATTATTCTGTGAAGTCGATTGATGGTGGGTTCAACGAGCCATAAGTCAAACAGTTGACTGATCGATCACATATGCTAGTTATAATGATACCTCTCAGGACAATTTTGTGACAACGTTATGGAGTCCTAACTGTTTCGGAACATTAGGTGCCAGGTCGTGGATAGGACATCCATAGTGTTCCTAGAGTCGATTCTTTTGACTATCGACTGTCTCTTGAGATAAAGGCAGTTGTTGGGTGACTTTGGTTTCTTTCTCATGGTCGACCGTAACAGGAGGCTAAGTAGATTTTCACTGGGTCATTTCATACTGCGCTTGTGTCTGCAAGATTCGAGTTGAAGAAAATATCCCACCTTTATCAGGTATGTATTTCTCAGGGCCACTCGAGGAGCTGTAACTGAAATGCATGGCCATGCTCGAATAAGATTCGTTTATCAGTTAAGTTACTCTCTAGTCGGGGAAACCACTCTTGATACTGATCACTTGTAAACTACGACCTTTGTGAATACGGACTTTGCAAATTGGTTTACATTGAGTGGGAGAAATTTATTATGGATATGAGAATCGGTTATCGCACATACACTTGTACGGACAAGTGGGAGATTGTTGGAGCCAGTGTCCTCCAAGTTAGTGCAATAACATAAATAAATCTCTGTAGGTTCACAGGGTATACTTTGTATAATAATCAGTTGATTAACGTTTATCAATAACGGTTGGCTTGCTAGATAAGTTTGACGTTATTGTCATACAGATGGCGGTGATCAACTGGTCCCTAAAAGTCACACCTATAGGATGTGTTTGAGAGATGTGATTATTTGAGAAAATAATCATATTGATACCCTATTATATGACTAAAAGGTTAGTCAGTGTATTTGACTAAAAGGTTAGTCAATATGATGATGAGACGAAAGTTAGCTGAGACGAATTAACTGTAATTCGTAAAATTGAATATAAAAAGTTATATTTAATTATAGTATATAATGTAAGCTAATTAATCATAAACCGTTATAATTAATTGGCAAATTATAAATATACGGATATTTATAATTAATGATGGATTATAATGTCGGTCCATGTAAATACGACGATTATAGTATATTACATTATATTGGAAGCTAAAATGAACAAAAACGAATGTATCCAGATACACTCGGGTTTTCGGGTCAATGGGTATTTATTTGAGGAGACTAAAATTTCCTCATATAAAACCAAAAGGGCCGTGAGTTTTCAGGAGAGTAGAAAAGTATAAATTGAGTTTTTGGCTTTTCTAACCTAATTGATTCTCTACTGCCTCCATCTCATCAAAATATCACACAACAGACAAAAAGTTGACAGGAACTTTTGACAAAATTACAAAACAAAAGTTAACAGTAACTTTAATTCTCTTTCTAGCATAAGAGAAGGGTATTTCTCATACAATCTTGGGTGCAACGATTAGGAGGATATCTACCTTGATATCTCTGTTCTTTACGCCAATTGCTAGGACCAAAGGTTCAATTCGTTTTCTTTTTATTTTATATCGTTTTCATATTTATGACTTGCATTCATATTATATAATTTTGTTATAATCCTAAATTTTAAGGGGATGTAAACTGTTATTTCCCACAGCGGGGTAGTACTTACTTAGAAATTCCTTAGCCAAGTCATCCCAAGTAGTGAAAGTGTTTGGAGGATGGTTATTCAACCACCTCTCCGCCCGGTCTTTGAGGGAAAATGGGAACAACATGAGGCAAAGGGTTTCCTCGGGCACACCATTCCTTTTCATGATTCCTACCCTACTTTTGAATTTTCTCAAGTGGGCATGAGCATCCTCATCGGGGAGGCCTCCAAAGCTATCCCGCTCAATAGAACTCATTTGAGCCGGGTGAATCTCAAAGTTATTTGGGGCCAAGACACCGAAATTGATTGGAGATTGGGTATCATCGTGGTTGGGAGAGTTACGGTCACGTAGAGTCGTCATTTGTGGTTGATTTTGTTGTTGAGGTATTGTAGGTGGTGAATTTGGTGGTGTATTTTGTTGTGTATTGTAGAAGGGGTTTTCAAATATGGGTTCAATGGTGATGTTTTGTGGGAGATCGATTGTTGGAGTGGATGTAGAAGCAATTGAAGTATTGGCTTGTTGATGGCTAACTCTTCTTGAATTCCTAACCCGAGCAAGTGTATTGGCACGGAGAGTCCTAAACAACCTTTCGGATTCCGGATGGCTCAAGAACAAACCTTCACCCCTAGGCATGCAATCAAAGCAACTCAAAAACAAGTTAGACTCCTAGTGTGTTTTTGGGCACACTAGGGAAAGACAATAATGCAAGACACTCTACAAATAATCTAACAACTAAAACCAACAAAAACAACAAGTAACTTGGCTAAATCTAAGACACAAAACAAACTACGAGTTTCCTTACGCCATCCCCGGCAACGGCGCCATTTGATGATCGGTTCGTCGTCAAAACAAACATCAAAAATAACCCAATAAAAGTAGTATAAAGGGGGCGAAATCCACGAGGATGGTGGGGTCAACTACTAGTTCGATTGAATCCTATTCTAGCCTAAAATATGACGGATTGGAAAGTTAACTAAAAACTAGGAAAAACAAGCAATTGCTAAGTAATAAAGATGAAAACAATTAAGGGAAAGACTAAGGTGAAGGGTTCACCTTAGGGGGATTAATGGGTTAGTCGGGTAACTAGCAAATGGGTAAATAATTCGAGTAAAATCGATTGCTAATGTCTCAACAATCGATAATCATCAACAAAGCCATCGCATTTGTCTCAAATCACCCATATAAACACTTAGTCTAATCGTCTCTACCACCGTCGCTTAAGAGAAAATCAAACCATGTTTGATAAAATGGCAACTTTCGTTCACACATTTCATCAAACACTTGGTGTTCATATGGGCAATACCCAAATCATTTACCACAAACTTACTAATTAACCAACCTAATACCCCACATGATCCTCCCTTAGGCTCCCCCTAAACCCTAGAGGGGAATCTACTCACACATGGTAAAGGGAATCAAAGCACTAAAGGGAAGGGGGAGTTCAATCAACATTAAGCTATGAGAAGAATAATGATAACAATCAAAAGATGAACTATAAACTAGAAATGGAAATTAATTGCATAAACAATAAAAAAGATGAGAAATTTAATACCAAACAAAACTTCAGAATTCACCTTCTGGAGTGCTCTGGGCCGGTCGCCACCCCGGCTGCCGGTCGACCGGCCTGGAGCAGTTCTCCACTTCTTCACTTTGCCTTCAAAATCACTTCAAACTCCCAAAGAAACCCAAGTCACCAACAATATCCACCCAATCAACATAATCCCAATGATACGGTTTCAAACCAAACCCGACTACAAGTGTTTCAAACTTTCCTAAAACTTCTTCCTAAAGACAAAAAACCCGAGTACACAAATCCAAATCTTCACAACTACTCCTAATATGCATGCTATATACAAAAAATTGGTGGTTGTTAAGGGACTCCACCAAACCTATCAAATCTCAAGAGTTTACAAACAAGACTCCTCCTCGGGAAGTGGATCCCCAAGGAAGAGTACTTCCACCGTTCCTTTTTCATCGCCATCAAAATATCTTTTCACTCGATGCCCATTGACCTTGAAATTACCCCCTTCTTCGCTCCAAAGTTCAAAAGCTCCATGTGGTGAAATGTCGATAACTTTGAAAGGACCCGACCATCTAGAGCGTAGCTTTCCCGGAAACAACTTGACTCTAGAATTATAGAGTAAGACTTGGTCACCCACTTTTACATTTTTATCAACCAATTTGGCATCATGCCATTTCTTTGTTTGCTCCTTGTAGATCTTTGAGCTCTCGTAGGCATCAAGTCTTAGCTCTTCAAGTTCATTCATTTGGAGAAATCGTAGCTCTCCGGCCATATCAATATCAAAATTCATCTCCTTTAAGGCCCACCATGCCTTGTGCTCCAACTCGATTGGCAAGTGACAAGCTTTTCCATAAACAAGCTTGTAGGGAGTTGTGCCGAGGGGAGTTTTGAAGGCGGTGCGAAGGGCCCATAGAACATCCGGAAGCTTTTGAGACCAATCCTTCCTACCTTTGCTTGTAGTCTTCTCCAAGATGGCTTTTATTTGACGGTTTGAGACCTCTACTTGCCCACTAGTTTGAGGGTGGTAGGCAAGAGCGGTCTTATGAGTGACACCATGGGAAGAAAGTAAGAACTTGAAAGTGCTCTTCCTAAAGTGCGAACCCCCGTCGCTAATCACCACCCTTGGGGTCCCAAATCTCGGAAATATAGTGTTCTTGAAGAGCTTGATAACAACCTTAGCATCATTTGTTGGGGTGGCGACGGCTTCAATCCACTTGGACACATAGTCCACCGCTACCAAAATGTACTCATTCCCGCAAGAGTTGGGAAATGGTCCCATGAAATCAACTCCCCAACAATCAAAAAGCTCAATCTCAAGAATGTTTTGAAGGGGCATCTCATTCCTTTGACTAATATTCCCCGTTCTTTGGCACCGATCACAAGATTTGACAAAGTAGTGGATATCCTTGAACATAGATGGCCAATAGAAACCACCTTGTAACACCTTTGCAATGGTGCGAGATGTACCAAGGTGGCCCCCATAGGCCGAGTTGTGAATTCTATCAACTATCTCCATACCTTCTTCTCTAGGAACACATCTTCGAAACATGCCATCACCACACTTGCGAAAAAGATGTGGGTCATTCCAAAAATAGCGTTTTGAGTCATGCTTCAACTTCCTCCTAGCTCTAGCATCCAACTCTTCCGGAATAAACCCGCTCACAATCAAATTTGCCAAGTCCGCAAACCATGGTGATTTACCACCTATCATCATCAAACTATCTTCTCTCAACCACTCATTGATCGGGCCACTCTCATCCTTCAACCCATGATCTTCGTTAGTCAATCTAGATAGGTGGTCGGCAACAACATTCTCCGACCCCGCCTTGTCTTTAATTTCCAAGTCAAACTCTTGAAGTAAAAGAACCCACCTCAAGAGCCTTGGCTTTGCATCCTTTTTCACTAACAATTGCCTCAAAGCGGAGTGATCCGAGTATACCACAACCTTAGCACCAACAAAGTATTGCCGGAACTTTTCCACGGCATGAACAATAGCTAGCATCTCCTTTTCCGTCGTAGAGTAGTTGACTTGGGCTTGATCAAGAGTTTTGCTTGTGTAGTAGATTACATGATGCTTCTTGTCCACAACTTGGCCAAGCACCGCCCCGACCGCATAATCGGAGGCGTCGCACATAACTTCGAAGGGAAGGCTCCAATCCGGTGATCGGATTATGGGAGCCGTCACAAGAGCCTCCTTCAACCTACAAAAAGCACTCAAGCAAAATTCATCAAATACAAATGGTGTGTCTTTGAGAAGAAGAGAAGTTAAAGGCTTGGCTATTTTAGAAAAGTCTTTGATGAAACGTCGGTAAAAGCCCGCATGGCCTAGAAAACTTCTCACTCCCTTCACATTAGTAGGGGGTGACAAGTTCTCTATTACCGAAACCTTAGCCATATCAACTTCTATGCCTCTCTTAGACACGATGTGACCAAGCACAACCCCCTCCTCCACCATAAAGTGGCACTTCTCCCAATTGAGGACAAGGTTGTGCTCCTCACATCTTTGCAAAACATGAGACAAATTCATTAGCCCAAGATCAAATGAGTCTCCATGGACACTAAAGTCGTCCATGAAGACCTCCATACTCTTCTCAAGAAAATCGGCAAAAATTGCCGTCATACATCTTTGGAAAGTCCCCGGAGCATTACAAAGCCCAAAGGGCATCCTCCTATAAGCATAAACTCCTATGGGACAAGTGAATGTGGTTTTCTCTTGGTCTTCGGGTGTATGGGGATTTGGAAAAACCCGGAATAACCATCTAGAAATGAATAGTAAGAGTGCCCCGCCAACCTTTCAAGCATTTGGTCAATAAAGGGGATGGGGTAGTGGTCTTTGAGGGTGGCGGCATTTAATTTGCGATAGTCAATGCACATCCGCCACCCGGTCACGGGTCTAGAAGCTAAGAGAGTCCCATCCTCTTGTTCCACCATAGTCACCCCTCCTTTCTTGGGCACTACATGGACGGGGCTCACCCAAGAACTATCGGTTATTTGGTAGATAATCCCGACCTCTAACAACTTCATAACCTCACTTTTAACCACTTCCGCCATCTTAGGGTTCAACCTACGTAGCCCATCTACCTTAGGTTTGCTACCCTCCTCCAAGACAATCCTATGCATGCAAAGATTAGGACTTAACCCTTTGATATCATCAATGCTATATCCAAGTGAACCCCTATGAGTTTTCAAGACTTTCAAAAGTTCAAGTTCTTGGCCTTCACTCAAATTAGCATTAATGATAACGGGATAAGTTTCTCCCTCACCTAAAAAAGAGTACTTAAGTGAGGGAGGTAAGGGCTTAAGTTGTACCTTTGGAGGGAGAAGGCCCTCCACCTTCTTCATTAGCTCATCATCTACCTCGTGGTCATCTCCCATCTCCTCATCATGGAGTGCCACTTGTAGAGCTTCTTCTTCATACTTCTCCTCTTCATGCACCTTCTCAACCACTTCTTCAATGACTTCTACCGAGCATGCTTTGTGAAACATTGGTCCCTTCACTAGATGTGGAAGATTAAATTCAAGGGTTTCGTTTCCCACCCTAAAGGTTAGCCGCCCGTCCCTCACATCAATGAGGACTCCTCCGGTAGCCAGAAAGGGCCTACCGAGGATAATGGGAGTGTGGCTATCCTCCGGGATATCTAGGACAACGAAATCTGTGGGGATCAAAAATTTGCCAACCTTAACGGGTACGTCCTCAAGTACACCCAAAGGTTGCTTAACGGACCTATCCGCTAGTTGTAGAGTCATAGAAGTGTGAGTTAAACTTTCAAGTCCAATTCTTTTAGCAATAGTTAAGGGAATGACACTTACACTTGCACCATTGTCACATAATGCCCTTGAAATCATGACTCCCCCCACAACACAAGGGATAGAGAAACTTCCGGGGTCCCCAAGTTTTTTTGGCATTTTGAAAGAGTTAGGATTAATGAGGAGAGCACTACACTCCGCCTCCATAATCATAACATCTTGGGTACCCAAAGTTCTCTTATGAGTCAAGATGTCTTTTAGAAATTTTGAGTAAGTGGGCATGTTCAATATAACATCGGTGAAAGGTAAGGTCACTTCAAGTCCCTCAAGCATTTTTCTAAATTGGGTGAACTTGAAGTTTTCCTTAGTTTTCAAAGCTCTAGAGGGGTAGGGGATATCGGAAACAACAAGTGGAGAACTAAAAGATACCTTTGGCATGGGAGTTTTCTTGGTTACCTTAGCTTTTGCTATTGGTTGTACCTCTACTCCGTCATCATTGACATCCTTGTTCATCTCCTCTTCATAAGGCATAATTTCGACATACCCTTCTTCTCCCTCTTTGGGTTGATCATCTTCACCCTTGCCATCATCTTTTGACTCCAAGGTGGGAGTCAAAAAGGGCTCTTCAAGTTCTTCTCCTTCCTCAACATGCTCATCATTTGGAATCTCATCATTCATCATATCCATGTAGGGGTTATCAAGCACTAGTCCACTTCTTAAAGTCACCGCACATGCATGGTGGCTTGATGAAGCATCCTTGGAGCTTTTCCCTTGAGCAAGTAGACCTCCCGGAGGCCTTTGAGGATTGTTCAAAGCTTGAGAAGCTAACCTAGCTTCTAATTCCCTCACCTCTTTCTTGTGAGCATTGGTGACATTTTGCAAAGTCAAGTTGTTTTGGATTTCCATGTTTTTGACTAATTGCAAAACTTCACTTATTGAAGGATCATTCTCTTGGTGGGGTTGATTTGTCAAAGGAAGGGCAAAAGCATAGTCATTCCGACTACTTGAACCTTGGTTGTTGCTTCTTTGGTTGTTAAAGTTCCTTGTTGGTTGTTATTGAAATTTCCTTGTTGCCCCCTTGAACCTTGATTGTTGAAATTTGACCCTTGGTTGTTGTTGAAATTTGGCCCTTGGCCTTGGAAAGATTGATCGGGAACCCCTTGACTTGCTTGATTGTTTTGATTGCCTTGGTAAAAATTACCTTGGCCTTGATTGTTGAAGTTTTGGTTCCCTTGATTTTGATTCCAATTTCCTTGACCTTGATTCCAATTACCTTGGTTTTGGAAGTTACCTTGGTTATTGTAACCTTGATCATTGAAGTGTTGATTTTGGAATTGGTTGGATCCTTGACCTTGTTGAGAGTTGTTGAATTGATTGTTATAGTTTCCTCTAGAAAATTGACCTCCTCCTCTAGGTTGGGAAAAACCCGGAGGGTTGGAAGGTTGAGTTTGTGTGTGTTGAGGGTTTAAGACATTTTGGCTTTTGTAACTCATGTTTGGGTGAAATTTTGAGCTTGGATGATAGAAATTTGAATTTGGGTTGTAAGCTCCTTGATTTTGGAATTGAGGCCTTGAGGGCCGTGGGTTGTTGTTGACTCCTTGAAAAGCATTCACATGTTGGTAGTCATTTGCACCTTCATGGTTATAAGAGACATTGTTCCCACAAACTTCAAAGGTGTGTCCATATCCATTGCAAATTTCACAAGTGGGGGTTTGATAAGCTTCCACCATAGGAGGTGCATAAGACCCACTAGCTTCATTCACATGATGGCCTTGACTTTGATTTTGAGCTTTTTGAAGCTCGGCAAAACCCTTTGTAAAAGTTTGTGTGAGCAAATCAATCTTGGCATTGGTATCCGCATTTGAGAAGTTCTCACTTGGGTACTTAGAACTCCTTCTCAAGCTATTTCCTCTAGAACTAGTACCATAGCTAGATTCCGACTCAACCATCTTCTTAATCAATGCCGCCCCTTGTTGGTCATTCAAATGATCAAAACTCCCCCCCGCGGAAGCATTCACCATGGCCTTGGTTTGAGGGACGAGAGTTTGATAGAAGGTTTGAGTGACATACCAATCCGCAATTCCATAGTGAGGGCATCGGGCAAGTAAATCAATGAACCGATCCCATGCTTCTCCCAAGGATTCTCCATCCTCTTGTTGGAAGGTGGTAATCTCGTTTCTTAGCATCGCCGTTTTGGAAGCGGGGTAGTACTTGCTTAGGAACTCCTTAGCCAAATCATCCCAAGTAGTGAAAGTGTTTGGAGGATGGTTATTCAACCACCTCTCCGCCCGGTCTTTAAGGGAAAATGGGAACAACATGAGGCAAAGGGTTTCCTCGGGCACACCATTCCTCTTCATGATTCCTACCCTACTTTTGAATTTTCTCAAGTGGGCATGAGCATCCTCATCGGGGAGGCCTCCAAAGCTATCCCGCTCAATAGAACTCATTTGAGCCGGGTGAATCTCAAAATTATTTGGGGCCAAGACACCGAAATTGATTGGAGATTGGGTATCATCGTGGTTGGGACGGTTACGATCACGTAAAGTCGTCATTTGTGGTTGATTTTGTTGTTGAGGTATTGTAGGTGGTGAATTTGGTGGTGTATTTTGTATTGTATTGTAGAAGGGGTTTTCAAATATGGGTTCTGTGACACCCTCAAATTTGCGGAAAGAAAAAAAAATAATTTAAATACATAAAAGATGGTAATATATAACAAGGGTGTCATAAATAATAAGGTTCATTACAAAACGGAAATAAAATTCTACAAAAGAAATATACAAGACGGGAGACATATCTCCCGTATAAATACGGAAATAAAAGAGTGTCTAATAATATACAAACTATGAACCGAATATAGGTCCAAGGTAAATACTTCGCTCGCTAGCGCGTCCATGTACCCCAAATATGCAACACCACCTGTTCGACCGCATTAAATATAAACACGGAAGCCACAGTCAGTGGGGAGTAACTCCGAGTTCTCCCAGCCACGAAATGTCGAGTTTAATTAAACATGAATAACATAAAAGCAATGTATATTGGAAATACAAAACTTTAACATATATGATATGCTTTTCATGTTATGAAACAAATAACTAACAGATAACCTATCATATGAAAGCTATCATGTGAATCCGATAATAAAATATAACTCGAGGTAGGGAAGCTGGTATGCTGGCTCAGCGGTTACCATGTAACATGGCCCGGATACACTCAAACCCTAATCAACACGTAATCATGTGAATCAGTTAACAATCGGGAATCCAAACTCTATCAATCCTAGCCGGCTTGCATCTCACCTTCTAGAACTCATAGAATCATACATACATGAAAGACCAATACCGCTACAAACAGGCATAAGTTCCTAGTGCAGTCAATAGTCGACTTCTGTAACTCGAGGCTATACCACAAGGTAGGAAAACATCCTAGTCCTAGACTGATCAGACCTAGCGACAACAGCTATTACGTTCCCCGTCCCATGACATAACCGTCTATGAGAAACTCTACTAGGCGACCCCCTAAGCAGAGATGGCTAGTACTTAAGCTGGCTCCCTTCCGAAAGCGGAACTCTTAGGATGCCATGCCCCGCCTTGGATATAAACCCACCAAGCCGGGACACAAAAGCTATCGACGGTGAACATATACTGTTTAAAGACAGTACGAACCTATCAATGTCATGGCCAAGATACTCATTTAGAACTTAGAATGGTCAAGACGCCATTATATCCATATTTCCTATGGGTACTTAGTCAACACGACAACCCCAACCATATAAACAAACAGTCACGGGAACACAATCCTATCATGTGACTAATTG
>JAIUZE010018930.1:0-27504 GCA_022085475.1 Heliosperma pusillum
CGAAGAGGCGGAAAAGCTCAAGCCTCATAACAAGCGTTACGCTACATGCAAATAACACAACCTCGCAAGTACACAACATTTGACGGCCGGGTCGAACAACGCATAGCGTTCAACTCCCAACAACGTCGTCGTATGCCCACTAACACATGCATTTAAGCAGTAGGATACCTCTCCGTTCCGACATTCCAGCCTTAGCCAAGGAAATGAGAGTACAAAGCACAAGACAAAATAGTGCTCAAACCGTAACATTTGTAAAAACCGACTCAAAGTGGGAACATACCAAAAACCGTCACAAAACATGAGAATAGGGAATCATATAAGTTTACATATGATAAACATAAGTCAATACATGATATATAAGCATTAGAACAAGTTTATGAAGCATAATGAATAAAAACATAGATCACCTCTCCAAAACAACGTTGTTTGGAAACCAACGAAAACAAGGGTCCACTTTAAACGTTCATAACTAGAGTTCTAGATATGTGAATGCAGAAATTCCAAATGGAGGTCATAGCGTATCCTCTTACGGTTCCAACGAGATGTCACACGCCCAAAACAAGCAAGTAACGAAGGAGATATGATCATTTTACGAAAAGGGGTCAGTGCAGGAAAAGTTCAGTCGGCAGAGGATGACGCAGCCTGCGTCACTACGACGCAGCCTGCGTCCTATTCGGACATGTATGAGTCACACAATCTCCACAATTTCACTTAAGGCATAACACAAGTATCATCGATCGTCACAATTCATCAATTCTCATATCAATTATCAACTAACAACAACCATCATCAACAACACAATTCCTAAAATTACTAATCATATTCTAAATACGATTTCTAACATGGAAAACACATTAAAACACGTAAATGATATCGAGTAACCCTTCACCGTTACCTTTTCGCGACTTTAAACGGTTTCTAAACCTTCCTAGTCTCCACCTACATACAATTAGATAATAAAAGATGAATATCATTCACCTTGAGAAAGACGGATAATTTAAAAAGCGAGAAAGACGGTAATTTTATTACCAATACGGATAGAGGAAGATGAGAGGGGAAGGATAAGACGAACTTACATGAATTTGAGCGAGAAACGAACGAGTTATGACGAATCTAAGCTTGGAAGAATATGGAGGCTAGGTTTTCTTTGGTTTTCTTAAGGAAGAAGAAAGAGTTGAGTTGTGTGAGTGAATTAGGTTAGGGTTAGGAGGGAGTATAAGTAAAGGGTGAGTCGGAAAAGTCAACGAAAGTCAAAGTCGACTTAAGAGTCAAGAAAAGTCAAAGACGACTCAAAAGTCAAGAAAAGTCAAAGACGACTCAAAAGTCAAGAAAAGTCAAAGACGACTCAAAAGTCAAGAAAAGTCAAAGACGACTCAAAAGTCAAGAAAAGTCAAAGACGACTCAAAAGTCAAGAAAAGTCAAACTCAAAAGTCAAGAAAAGTCAAACTTGCCTTAAGACGGGATTCTCATGGAATCTCGCGGAAATTCCAAATACGAACTCGGAAATTCCAAATTCGACTCGAAACAATAAATTCCAAATTAAAACTTAAATTTGCTAAAAAGATTTCGTAAAATATTTCTACTAGAAAAATAGGGTACATTTCCGGGTGTTACAAGACTCATATAGTTGCATTCATTTAATTGCATTAGCTTTCAATCCGTGTAATATATTCCGCTACTGGATTTGCATTCATATAGTTAGTTTGCATTTAGTCTAGACTCATTTCAATTTTTGCATTGTCATTACATACTCTTCCTATTAAAAAAATACAAAAACATGCTATTTCATTTTTCAAAAATCAAAAATTCAAAAATATGTTATTTTATTTTGCTCATTTTCTCCTACATGTGGACATTAAGGACAATGTCCGGTCTAAGTGTGGGGAGGGAAATATCATTTGTGCATATGTTTAATTTTGTGTATTTATTTGTTGATTATTTCAAACAAAAACCACAAAAAAATAAAAAATTGAAAAATCTTCAAAACAACCAAAAATATTGCATTGTATATATATGTTTTTGTCTAACAAGTGATGTAGGCACACATGGAGCATTCGAAACAATGGAGAATAGAAAGCCGCTTGATATACTCTTTCAAACTATTTTCTCCTTTTTCCGCTCTTTTCTTTTATTTTGATTGATATGGAGGAGGACGGGAAATTGTTGATGATGATGTTCCTTTTGAAACTTGTTGTGTGTTGCTTATGTGCTACTAGTTTAGACAATTGTTGCATATCTTTTTAATTGGTGTTAGAAATTAGAATTGCATTGCGTCACTTGTGAATATTTGTTTGTTATTTCAATTCTGTTTGCATTGAGTTTGTACATATTTTGAACAAAAAGTGGTCTAAGAAGGGAACATGATACCTCAATGATGATTTTGTCTCAACCATGTCTACCCCTTCCTAGTGGCTTGCACCTTGTGACCTCCTAGTTAGAAACTTGGGAAGTAAGGTTTGACCGAAGGATCGTGAACCATCTTGTGAGACCAAATAGACCGTAGGCTAGACCTAGACTTTGACATAGCTACTTACGTGTGAGATTTAGAGCTTCTTTCAGGCCGGTGCATTCATACCTGAACTCCATAGGTTGTGAGTAGGCTCTTTGCGTGGCATGTCACATCACCACACACAAGTGTGTTGTCTTTTCCTTAGGTCAGGAGATGTATATTTTTGTGCGCAAAAATTGAAACATTTTTGTTGCATTTAATTTTTGAGCCTCACATTGCCAAATAAACCTAATTTTCGACCCTTTAGATTAGGACCGACTTTTGCATCTCCTTTGAGCCTTAGCCTTTCATTTGGCATAACTACAAAATCAACTACATCCTATAAACAACCTTCCTTGATCCAGAAAGTTGTCGCCTTGTTTTTGGTTTTTTGAAAAGGAATTAGAGTTCTAATTGAATTGGTGAACTAAAGCTAAGTTCACTTGAGTTGAGATATTTGGTTTATCTTTGGTTTTGAATATGAATAAAGAGGTTTTATAAAAGCGAAAAGAAAGACAAAATAGAAAAGAAAGAAAATTACAAAAACAACAAAAATCACTTTGTATATATATTTATTCAATGTTTTGTATGAGAAAAAGTCGAGCAACACTCCTTATCCATCATTAAGTGAGTAAAAAAAGACGTAGCATAATAAATGGGGATTTGATGTTTTTCCAAGTGAGTCGGACTTCAAGTTTGATATTTTCATTTGTCGTAATAAATTGTGAAAAATGGAATTTTTGACAATTCTTGAATTGTAACTCCACATCATCCATAATGGTGCTTGCGTCAATCCCGTTTCGTCCCATTACCTAGCCTCATTACATCCCTTGTTTCATTTTATGTGCATTTCCATTTTTACATCTTATATGTGATCATGTAGAAGAGGATTCCACATTACAATGTGGGCATGCCTCACAAGTCGAGTAGTTGAGTGATTTTGGTTACTTTTTGTCACAAAATCGCCCGTTCTTAATATGAGTGACGAGTGAAAACCGTGAGGAAGTCGGTAGTCTAAGTCCTTTTAGTCATGGGTCACTTTTGGTCAAATCTTGAGTTGAGTCTTGTTGATCCTATGCGGTTAGCTTTTCTTCCCACTTTCTCGCCTTTGAATTCGTTTCATTGGCATTTGGTGGTCACGTTTGGGTTGCTTGAGCCATAATTAGGGGGTTGACACCTCGTTAATATTTTGAGATGGTATCTCCCGGCCTAGACCTTTGGTTTTTAAAACAAAACCCAACCGCTTAGATGAGGAAAGCGGTCGTTCTTTTGGTTGATGCATCTTATATATTAATTACGTGCTTAATTTTGGATGTATCTAAATTTTCCGCAAGCCCCCACTAGCTTAGCCTTGGAAAGAAGTACATACTTCATTGTATTTCGTTGTGAGTTGAAGGGACGGAGAAGGCCCGTTAATTGCCTCTCATAGAATTTTGGTAGTTTAGTGTAGTCTAATTGAACAAGGGTCTTATTTTTGCTCACTTACTTACTCGGGGACGAGTAATGTTTAAGTGTGGGGAGGTTTTATACACAATTATTCTGGACCAATTCCCCTCTTTATCCTCTTATATTTTGACCTTATTGAATGTGGTTTTAGCGTTGGTTTTAGCGTATTTTGTCACCTATTTCGTGTACTCTCATATTATATATTTCCGTCTCATTTTATAGGAAACATGCTAAGACAAGGATGATAAGGGATGAGAAGCAAGAACTATCACCAAGCATTTAAATAAAGGAAAAAGAACAACGGAAGAAAGAAGAGAGGTCATCCTCTGTCGGTCGGCCGTCAGTCGGTCGGCCGGCACGGAGACACGGCCACGAGAACAATGGAAGAAAACAAGCGCTAATACCTGTAGTTCCTTGCCGGTAGTCCAACCGGCAGCCGGTCGACCGGTAAGGACTTATGGCTTAATGAATTTGAAGTTTTTTTTTGCCAATTGAGATTTGTCTCGTTGCCGGTAGGCAAGCCGGCCGCGGGCCCATTGACAGCCACTAAAAGGCTCCGGATTCTACCACTTGCTTTCTTCCTGATTTCATTTTGAGATCTAATTGAGGGGATACTATAAATACCCCTTTGTAAACCCATTTTGGACACACTACCCTAGATACAAAAACCCTAGATTGAGCTTTCAATATTCCTAATCATTACTCTAATCCTTCGATAGTTAGCACTAATTACTCTACTTTCCTACTTAGGTATGTTTAGGTCTAGTCTTTCCCTTAGTTATTGTTAAAGTTTTGGGTTGTAATTTGAGATTATAGAAGACTTTCCTTCTACTTATTCATAAAAGATTGCAACTTTGATTGAAGTTTGGTACAAATTTTCTCCTAATTACTTCTATTAGTTATTTATTTGCATTTCTTAATCATTCTACTAGTCATCTTCTTGAATATGTTTTCCTTTGTTTTTAGGGTAAATTAATTATTACTACTTTATATGTGCCAGTTTTCAAAAATTACTACCTTAAAAAAACCATTTTCAAAACTTACTACCTTAATAAGCACTATAGTTTATATTTTTCTACCAATTGCATTTTTCGGCCACTTATCATGTTAAGTGACCATATTAACCTTTAGTTATATTCCTACCATTCAAAAATCCCTATTATTTCTTATTCCTCTCTCCTCTAAACATTATTATCCCCAAATTTGTTCCTCTTAAATAATCTCTATCTTCTTTTCCATTGTCCATTACTGGATTCCGCCTTTAAGCTACTAACAAGGTATGTCGCCTCTAATATTTTCCATCTTAATTGTATTTTGCATATTACTCACCTAATTTGTTACGTTTTCAATTTTCTCTTAATAACCCTAATTTGTACACTGTCAATTTCTGGAAATTAAAACCCTTATTTGTTTGATGTTTTTGAATATGCTTGTTGTTGTTGTTATGCCACCCTTATTTGTACGTAATCCTTTAGTGTTTGTCATTGTTGTTGTAGATGATTGTTTGTTGATGTCATTGTTGATGTAGATGCTTATTGTTGTTGTAGATGTTTATTTGATGTCATTTGTAGTTGATCTTTGTTGTGTGCTATTGTCATTGTTGGTGTGTTTGCTACTGTTGTTTGTGACCCTTATTATGATAAGGTATGTTTGTTTATATTTTCTGATTGTTTTATATGTATCTTTAGGATGGACCACATCCCATTTGATATCAATATCAAGTTACTTTTATGGGGGACATTTTGTATATAAAAGTGAGAAGACTACATATGAGAATGGTAATTTACATTTGGAGTGTGGGGGTGTGGAGCAATCAGCTTAGTGTTAAGTTCTTTAGAAATTTAGCAGATAAGTATTTTTGAAGGGGACTATGAACTTTGGTATAGCAAACCTGGTAAGAACTTAAATAATGGTAGAGCCTTGTTAGTATCTGAGGTAGATGTAATCTCATTAATGCAAATAAGGAGTTCAGTTGATACAGTAACTCTATATGCCATCATTTTGGATAGAACAACTACTTCCTCTTCAATTTTGACAAATAAAATTTCAGCAAGAACAAATATCCCTAATGTGGGCCTAAACCAGCTTGCCCTATTAAACACTGGCCCATCTTCTTATATTGGTCCTGTTGAAAAAAAGCCCAACTGGAGAACCCACCCAAACCTTAATGCCAAGATGTACCAACAATATGGTTTGGAAATGCCACCATTTACTCCATTTAAGAGTCCCATTTTCACAATACCTACAGAAAATTCTACATAGTGGGGCATCTGATTTAATATCAAGGAGAAGTCTTAAACATCACAGCCCTCAATCCTCTATCAGCCACTCTCTCCCACAAACCAAGTCCTCTATTCCTCAAATATCAATTCCAAAAATCACTTCCAATCTTTCAAAAAATCCTACATCAAAAAATATTGAACCCTTTATTCCTAATGCATCAATAACCAGGCCTGTGGAACTACCTTTGAGGTCTTCAAAAAGATGCTTGGAACTTGATGAAACATGGAATCTAGATAAAGACTTTGGAGATGAGGCAGAGGGCAAAGGAAAATCACTTATGTTTGTTGAAGATGTTGTAAGGGACAGAAGAGGAACAACAGTTCAGTCAAAAGAGACAAAGGTTGTAGAGGGTAAGGTTTCAAAACAGAAAAAAATACAAGTGAGGTCTATAACTAAGAGAAAGAGAATTAAGGAAGTTAGAGAGGTGGTTGATGAAGAGTTCACTAATTCGGAATTAAGTGACAGTTATGCAATAAGGGATCCTAATTGGGTCACTGATGACTTTGATAATGGAAATGTTGTTGCGGAAGTATTCTATGAAGACAATGAGGAGCCAATAATTGATAGAGTTCAAAAGAGCTTAGGTTTTGAAGTAAAACCTGGCAATGGGCCATATTTTTGGGGGAGTGGATGATTTAGAGATAAGGGCAATAGAAGAAATAGATGAAGAGTCAGATGAACTGAGAAGTTTGCAAGGATCAGATACTGAATTTGATCCTTATTCATCTTTCAACAGGGACAATGACTTTAATGGAAATATTGTATTAAAGGTTGGGTTGAAGTTTGAGAGTAACACTGACTTTAGGAAAGCATTGGTGCATCATAGTGTCCGAAATGGTTATGACGTTTAATACAGTCACAATGGCAGTAAAAGAGTAACTACCTTATGCAAGGATAAATGCAATTGTGAGTGGAACAGTAAGATATCTAACTTTGGTGCTTGTACTTGTGAGGCAGTGAATAAGTGTAGGTTTAAGGTCCATGCCACAAATATGACAGGGCATGAGACATTTCAGATCAAGTCATTGTACCTTAAGCATACTTGTAAGATGTCCCAACCCAATAGGAAAGTGGGTTCTGAGTATTTGGCAGAAAGGTACATAGAATTTTTTAGGACTTACATTGATTGGAAGATAAACTCATTTCAAACTCATGTGTTCAAGGAAATAGGTCTTCATGTGAGCTACATGAAATGTTGGTTAGCAAGGACTAGAGCAAATTTGATTTATGGAAATGGAAGGGATCAATATGCTAGAGTATGGGACTATGCTGCTGTTCTAAGGAAATATAATCCAGGATCTACCTTATTTGTTGTCTGTGATGGAATTGATAGGCCCCCACCCTTTTTAAAAACAATATATATATATATATATATATATATGTCTCAAAGCTTGTAAGGATGGTCGGGTTTATTAAAGGGTGTAGGCCTTTCCTAGGAGTAGATGTGTGCCACTTGAAAGGGGCATACCCTATTATGTATTTGGTTCCAGTGGGGATGGATGGAAATAATAATATCTATCCAGTGGCTTGCGCAGTCGTGGAGGTGGAGAACAACGAAACTTTGACATGGTTTCTTGAGCTTTTGTGTAGTGATGTAACACCCGCAAATGTACCCTATTTTTATAGTAAAAATATTTTACGGATACTTTTCAGCGAAATTTAGTTTTAGTTTAGAATTAAATTTTTCCGAGTCGAATTTAGAATTTCCGAGTTCGTATTTGGATTTTTCGCGAGATTTCAAGTAAATCCTGTCTTAAGCCGTCTTTGACATTTTCTTGACTTTTCCACTTACACATCTCATACTCCCTTTAACCTATTTCAGTCTCACACAACTCAAACTTTCTTCCTCACTAAGAAATCAACCAAAACCTTGCCTCCATTTTGATCCAAGCTTAGAATCGTCATAACTCGTTCAATTCTCGCTCAAATTCTCGTAAGTTCGTCTTATTCTTCCCCTCTTATCTTCCTCTATCCGTATTGATAATAAAATTACCGTCTTTCTCGCTTTTCAAACTTTCCGTCTTTCTCAAAGTGAAGAATATTCATCTTTTATTAATTATTTGTAGGTAGTGACCTTCAAGATCTCGACAAAGACTATTTCTTAATCGAAGAGGACCTTGACGCGGAGTGAAGACGCATAAAGGTAACGGTGAAGGATTACTCGATATCCTTTACGTGTTTTACATGATTTCTATGTTAGAATTTGTATTTAGAATACGATTAGAAAGCTTAGGAATTGTGTTATTGATAATGATTGTTTTTAGTTGATGATTGTTGATGATGAATATTGATTGTTGATAGTTAATGGAAGAAGATTATGAGAATTGAAAATGATAGAAACATGTTAAGTGGCTCTCGGGTGAACTGGGGTTCCCAGCCGGGTGACACGCCGCCGGTCTGCCCACCAGTTGGGAACACATTAGTAGGAAAATTTGGTTTTTGTGTGTAGTGATGCTCCCGGCCTGGTGCCCGGCCGCCGGCCCCCAGACCGGCCTAGAACACGCTGCCCTTTTTTTGTGATTTTTGTATTATGCTTGAGGCACAAGCCGGGGTACCGGCCGCCGGTCCTCTGACCGGCCGGGAACACAGCTGTGTATATTTCCTTATAATTTCTCAACTCGTAATTTATAATAGTTCGCATGATTCGTTTTTCATATAATTTTACGTAGTGACTTATAATATTAATGTTTTGAATATATTATATTTCATTCGCTTGTATCACATGTTTTGCGACGGTTTTTGGTATGTCCCACTTTGAGTCGGTTTTTACAAATGTTACGGTTTGAGCACTATTTTTTTGTTATGTGCTTTGTACTCTCATTCCCTTGGCTACCTCCACGTTCGTAAAGCTGGAATGTCGGAACGGGGAGGTAACCTAATGCTTAACTGCATGTGTTAGTGGGCATACGACGACGTTGTTGGGAGGCGAACGCATTACGTTGATCGACCCGGCCGTCAAATGTTGTGTACTTGCGAGGTGGTGTTATTTGCATGTAGCGTACCGCTTGTTATGAGGCTTGAGCTCTTTTCCGGCATCTTTTCGTCGTGAATTATCGACCGAATTTGGGTACTTCGGCGTTTTATTATTTACGGTCTTGGTTCAAACGTCATCGCTTGTCGAATCGGACAACGTTTATTCCGAGAGTCTGGCCAGTTTAAGACTAGGATAGTATTTTATCGTCGTCCAAACCAGGAGGAAATTAGTCCACCTATTACGAAATGTCATCGTGTATGCGTTCAGGCAAATGCTTATCTCGTGGATGCCTTTTAATCATACTTGCCATGTACACGGTGCTAGTGCGTTTCATTTACCGTGAGAAAGGTCGTCAATGTATTGTTATGTATGGATGGATGATTACATGATTGATTATTCATGATCATACCATGACTTGGCATGGTTTGTTTGTCTATTCTCAATCTTATCAAACTTATACCGCTAACGGTGAGATGCAAGCCCTAGTGAGCGTATTCGGTTGCCTAAGAGTGTCTTCCCCGGGTCTTTGTATAACATGATGGATTTGGACTTGTAACTCTTATGCACTTATCATTATATATTGATTTGCCTATCTATCCTTGTCGTATCCCACATGTATATCTACGTATGCATGCTCTACCTTTGTATTTCCTTTAATGTACGTTTAATGTGATATGGTTGGGAGAATCCCCGGGTTGCTTCTTCACTCCCCCACTGACTTGTGGCGTTTCATTTTTTCTGGATGACCAGGTTGCTTGATTGGCTGGCTTTTTGCTTGATATTTTGGGTTCGGGTGTGAGTGCTAGCGCGTTTGTCCCTGAAGTTTCAGCCTCTAGACGATTTTAGCTTGTTTGCTAAACACTTTTACTTGTTAACTTTTTGGAGAGAGTTCGTCTCTTGATGTAGTATAATTCGTACTTTAGTTTGTAATAATTGACACTCCTCGTATTCTTTCTTCTTGCATGTATAAAAGCTTTTAAAAGCTTCATATTTCCGCTATATAAATTACATGCTTGTATGTTTTATATTTCCGCATTCGCGAGGGTTGTCACAGTTGGTATCAGAGCCTTTTTATCGCTCCCGACGCACACACGTGAACCCTAACTTAAACTACTTGACCTTGAAATAATAAATGAGAGTTGGGTAGAAGTTAAGGACTTTACTTGGTAGTCTATTTGTTTATGCTAATTGATAGGAATAACTTAATTTGTTTTTGTTTCATATGAAGATGGTTAGACCACGACTAGTTGAGAACGTTATGTTGGAAGCTCTCACTCAAGTGCTGAAAAATCAGCAAGATGCGGCTTTAGCTCAAGCCAACCAGGTTCCCCCTCGAAGGGAAGATAACCATCAGGGTGGCTACGCTTGGGTAGCTGGACAAATAGCTAGGAGTAAAATTGTACCATATGGTGGAGAACCGGACCCTACGGAGCTATCCGATTGGTTCCCTGAGATGGAGAAGCAGTTTGATCTATACCATGTCCGCCAAGAGGACAAGGTGAGGATAGTAAAGCACTTCCTTGTGAGGGAAGCTGATAATTGGTGGGCTATCACTAGTGCCACCGCTACTCTCGAAGATGGCTTCAACTGGGCTTGTTTCAAACCTCTTGTGGAAGGTAGATTCTATCCTAAAGAGCTTAAGCAACAAAGGCTCAAGGAGTTCATTGACTTTAAGCAAGGCAACTTGTCAGCTCAGGACTTCACTACGGAGTTCAATAAGCTTGCTCATTTTGCTCCAAGACTTATCCGAGATGATGAGGACCGAGCGTTCTATTACCGTAACAAGCTGAGTGCCGTTCTTCAAAGTAAAGTGAGAAGGAATACTACTTCTTTTGGAGATCTTTATGATGATGCCTTGTGGGCCGAGAATTCCATGAAGGCTATTAGAGATGAAGCTTTGATGAATAATCCCTCTCCTTCTTTCACTCCTAGGCCGAATGTGTATGGAAAGAGACCGATTATTCCGTCTCCTTCTAACTCTTATGCTAACAAGAGGAGATTTAATCCTTCTTCCAATGCAAACACAAGAGCTCTTGCTCCTTTCATTCCTCGAGTTACTTCTAATGTGGCTCATAGACCTTATACTCCTCAAGCTCAAGCTCAAGGTCGTCAATGTAACCGTTGTAGACTTCCACACCACCCCGGTGTGTCTTGTTCCAACCGATCTTACATTTGCTACTTTTGTCAAAAGGGTGATCACCGTTATGAGGATTGCCCCGATCGAAAGTTGCCCCCTCCTCCTGCTAAACCTAAGGGTTCTATCTTTGTCATGAGCCGTGCCGAAGCCGACGCTCATCCAGAGATCATTACGGGTATGTTCTCAATCTTAGAGAAACCGTGTCTTATTCTTTTTGATACCGGTGCTTCTATGTCTTTTGTGTCATCGACTTATGCTAATAAATTATCTATCGAGCCTACATCTAGTGAGGATACTCCCATATCCTTACCATCTGGAGATATTATCTCTTGTTCTACTCTATATCCTAATGTCCCGATCTCTATTGCGGGTTCTATCTTCCCCGCTAATCTCCTTAAGTTCCCTCTAGGAGAGTTCAATATAATCCTAGGTATTGATTGGTTAGCATTGTACCATGCTAGGTTCGAGTGTCGTGATCAAAAGATTTATTTAAAGAGTCCTTTAGGAGTTAGAATAACCTATAAGGGATCTCATCCCCGAAAAGGCGTGTCTTTGATTTCCGCTATGAAATTGGTAAGTATGGTAAGAAAAGGTCACCAAGCATACTTGTGTATTGTGACTTCTTCAACTACCTCTTTGCCAAGTATTGAAGATGTGCCTATTGTTCGAGAATTCGTTGATGTATTCCCCGAAGATTTGCCCGGGATTCCTCCCGAGCGTGATGTTGAGTTCTCTATTGATCTTGTTCTTGGTTCTGGTCCTATAGCCAAAGCTCCTTACCGTATGGCTCCGACCGAATTGAAAGAATTAAGGAAACAGCTAGATGATATGATTGAGAAGGGTTTTATTCGACCAAGTGCCTCGCCTTGGGGTGCTCTCGTTCTTTTTGTAAAGAAGAAAGATGGTTCTATGAGACTTTGTATTGATTATCGTGAATTGAATCGGATTACAATCAAGAATAGGTATCCTTTGCCAAGAATTGAAGATTTGTTTGATCAACTAAAGGGTGCTTCTACTTTTTCCAAGATTGATTTGAGATCTGGTTATCACCAAATTCCCGTTCGTGATGTTGATATTCCGAAGACCGCTTTTAGTACAAGGTATGGTCATTATGAGTTCAAGGTGATGCCTTTTGGATTGACGAATGCTCCCGCTATTTTTATTGATCAAATGAACCGCACTTTTAGTGAGTACCTTGATAAGTGTGTGTTGGTGTTCATTGACAATATTCTTATTTTCTCCAAGACCAAAGAAGAGCATGCTATTCATCTAAGGACTATTTTGGGTGTTCTTCGTCGTCAAAAGTGGTATGCTAAATTCTCCAAGTGTGAATTCTGGTTACCTAAGGTGTCCTTTCTTGGGCATGTGATTTCTAAAGAAGGTGTAATGGTGGATCCTTCTAAAATTGAAGCTGTGGTGGATTGAAAGAGTCCGACCGATATTAGAGAAATTCGAAGTTTTCTTGGTTTAGCTGGTTATTACCGTAGATTTGTCAAGGATTTCTCTAAGCTTGCTAGACCGATGACCCAGTTGTTGAAGAAGGAAACCAAGTTCCTATGGAATGAAGCTTGTGAAGCTGCTTTTCAAGAGTTAAAGAAAAGGTTAACTACCGCTCCGGTGTTGACTTTGCCTGAAGATGGAGTAGACTTTGATGTCTATTGTGATGCTTCTAAAATGGGATTGGGTTGTGTTCTTATGCAAAGTAGGAAAGTGGTGGCGTATGCTTCGAGGCAGTTAAGAGTTCATGAAGTGAACTATCCTTCACTACCTTATTGGTGTTCATTGTCGTATATTCACCGATCACAAAAGTTTGAAGTACATATTTACTCAAAAAGAGTTGAATATGAGACAAAGAAGATGGTTGGAATTGGTGAATGATTATGATTTTGAGTTATTGTACCATGAAGAGAAGGCTAATGTTGTTGCCGATGCTCTTAGTAGGAAAGCTTCTCATGCTTTGAATGCTATGCGGGTATTACCCGATGATCTTTGTGCCGAGTTTCGAAGATTGAAGTTAGAATTCGTGGAGCGTGGATTTGTTCATGTTGGTGCTATGACTGCCGAACCTGTGTTTCTCCGTGCGATTCGTGAAAGCCAAGTTGATGATCTTACCTACAAGTCTATTCAAGCCAAACTTCTTGAAGGTAAAGCTAAAGATTTCAAGTTTGATAGTGAAGGTGTTCTTCGTTTCCATGGCCGTTTATTTGTTCCTAATGCTCTTGATTTGAGAAAGCGAGTTCTTGATGAAGCTCACCTTTCCCCTTTTTCTATTCACCCCGGTGGTGATAAGATGTACAAAGACTTGAAGCTACAATTTTGGTGGCCGAACTTGAAGGGCGATGTTGTGTCTTATGTTGGAAGATGTCTTACTTGCCAACAAGTGAAGATTGAACACAAGAGGCCCGGTGGATTGCTACAACCGTTGGATATTCCGCTATGGAAGTGGGAATCCATTTCTATGGATTTTGTTATGGCTTTGCCGAGGACCGTTGGAGGTAAAGATGCCGTTTGGGTTGTTGTTGATCGTTTGACCAAGTGTGCTAGGTTTATTCCGATCAAAGAAACCTGGAGTTTGGATTGACTAGCGAAGGCCTATGTCGATGAGATTGTTAGATACCATGGTGTTCCTAAGGAGATTATATCCGACCGAGATCCGAGATTCTGTTCGACATTTTGGAAGGCTTTACAAGAAGCCATGGGTAGTAAATTGTTGATGAGTACCGCTTTTCATGCCGCTACCGATGGTCAGACTGAGAGGACTATTCAGACTTTAGAAGACTTGCTTAGGGCTTGTGCACTCGACTTCCAATCTAGTTGGGAAAAGAGTCTACCATTGGTGGAGTTTTCTTACAACAACAGTTATCATGCATCTATCAAGATGGCTCCTTATGAAGCTCTTTAGGGAAGGAAATGTCGGAGTCCTATATGTTGGAATCAATTGAGTGATGTTCGTGACTTAGGCCCTGATGTTCTTGTTGAGACTATTGATAATGTAAAGGTCATTCGTGATAGAATGAAAGCCGCTCAAGACCGTCAAAAGTTTTATGCCGATATCCGAAGAAGGCCGTTAGAGTTTGAAGTTGGGGATAAAGTGTTTTTGAAAGTATCTCCAATGAAGGGTGTTAAACGGTTTGGTGTTAAGGGTAAATTGAGCCCGAAATACATTGGACCCTTTGATATTGTCAAAAGAATTGGTGTCGTTGCTTACAAATTTGATTTGCCCCCGAATTTGGCTAAGGTTCATGATGTATTCCGTGTTTCTCAATTGAGAAGGTATGTTAGTGATCCAAGCCATGTCTTTCAAAAGGAAATGCCCGATCTTGAACCGAATTTATCCTTTGAAGAGAAACCGATCCGCATCCTTGATCGTAAGGATAAGAAGTTGAGAAGTAAGGTGGTTCCTTTAGTGAAAATCTTGTGGAGATGTGCTAATGTCGAAGAAGAGACTTGGGAAACGGAAGCTTCTATGCGTGTTAAATATCCGAGTTTATTCGATTAAGGTATCTTTCTTTCGCTCAAGTTTCGAGGGCGAAACTTTTTAAAAGGCGGGTTGATTGTAACACCCGCAAATGTACCCTATTTTTATAGTAAAAAGATTTTACGGATACTTTTCAGCGAAATTTAGTTTTAGTTTAGAATTAAATTTTTCTGAGTCGAATTTAGAATTTCCGAGTTCGTATTTGGATTTTTCGCGAGATTTCAAGTAAATCCCGTCTTAAGCCGTCTTTGACTTTTTCTTGACTTTTCCACTTACACATCTCATACTCCCATTAACCTATTTCACTCTAAAAACTTTCTTCCTCACTAAGAAATTAACCAAAACCTTGCCTCAATTTTGACCCAAGCTTAGAATCGTCATAACTCGTTCAATTCTCGCTCAAATTCTCGTAAGTTCGTCTTATTCTTCCCCTCTTATCTTCCTCTATCCCTATTGATAATAAAATTACCGTCTTTCTCGCTTTTCAAACTTTCCGTCTTTCTCAAGGTGAAGAATATTCATCTTTTATTAATTATTTGTAGGTGGTGACCTTCAAGATCCCGACAAAGACTCGATGCCGTAATAGAACTCGTACCATCCTTCCAACTATCAAAAATTAAGCTCGATGCCTTAACATATATAGGCATATACGACACAAATAATGATAAGCACATGAGGTGTAAACAACAAAACTTCAGCCAATTATTTTGTCAATATATATTTTTTCATTTTTTCTTTTCTTTTCTTTTCTTTTTCTTTGTTCTTCTTGGCTGACTGAGGAAAACAACTCGATCGAGTAGAGTGAGTCAACCGATCGAGGCAACAACTAACAAAATCTTCTCGATCGAATTGAAAACTACTCGATCGAGACACTAACAACACTTCTCGTCTTTTTCTCACAAAAAACCCACACCAATCAATGAAACGAGCCAAAAACTGACACAACGGTAGAATATACCTCGACTACTAAACTAGCTCGGCAAAGGTAGGCTCAGTTTAGGATGTAGTTAAGGGCAACAGGCAGATATGGCTTTATGTGGAGTTAATGGGGTAAAATGAGGAAAAGGGAGATGCAAATATTCTCAAAACACGTAATACCGATATCAAACCCAACTCGTGCAGGCAATAAGAAATCAAAATTCATATACAAGCAAATGCCACGAGATGCGGGGAGTAACTACTCTCATTCCTAGATGAACTTGTCATGGATGTCACCAGTTATAGGCTCTAAAGTCTCAGAATATATAAGTAGTTTGCCAAAATGTTGAGTCAAGTCTACTAGTCAAATTTAAATTCCAAGACAAAATTCAATAGTTCACTATTCGATTTCACTAAATAGGTCAAGAAAGGTGCAAAGAATAGCATAAAATAGACTTGTAGTGCAACTTCATCACGAAAAAGACTCCAATCCGACTCGACTATATGCAAAAAAAAACGTAATATTTTTGATTTTTTCAAAATTTTTCTAATTAACATGAATTGTAAACGTGAATGCAATACAAATGCAAATGCAGACGCAAAAGGATGTAAAACACTTCCCCAAACCAAAACAGACAATGTCCTCATTGGCTATAACACAAAAGCATATAAGGGAAAGGGAAAAAAACAACCTAATACATGTTCCTAATGAATGAAATATATATGAAGAATGGAAAAACAAAAGGAACAGAAACAACTCACAAAACAAAGCTTCCCCAAACCAGCATCAAAGTAGGGGTCGATCGAGTTAAAATTTGACTCAATCGAGAACTTTTTCAGTCAGGGTTGCTCGATTGAGTAGTCCGTTTTACTTGATCGAGTACTCGCTTGATATCACAGCCTCGACTTTGGGCAATTGTTCTCCGCTTCATTTTCCTGCAAAACGATGCCAACCGATACCCAAGAATACCAAAAGAAAGTCCAGCAAGAAAATAAATTGTCTATCTAAGCTACGGATTATCACGTGATAGTGTAATTGTCTAATGAAAACGCGATAAATTGTTTTTACAAATTGCACGGGGTTGCAAACCCGGCTACCAACCAAATAGTTTCATGAGAAAGCCACCGTTTGGCCTTTGACTTGCGGAATTACCCTCAACTGTGGTAATTTCCGTCTTCTTCCTCCACACATACGTTGGTTTCTTGGAGTCTAGCTCCACTTCGGAATCACTTGAATACATGCGAGCTCTTTTGTCCTTCTTGGACTTCTTCTTCTGGACGTCGTCACGCGAACATGGCTTTCCCTTTTCCAGCTCCAATGCTGCCGCGCTATGATCTGTAAGGCAACATACAACAGCATGTTCCTTCAATTCGCTCCCAAGCTGGGGCGGAGGTGTTACGGTAGCAATGGGGATATCACAGATAGGAGCTATAGGTTCGATAGGAACCGAAGCTTTGTCATGCGTGAATAAATCAGGTGTGATATCAGATAAGGGAAGTGCGTAGCATGGTGACACAAGCATAGGACCCTTACTAGCATGAGACTGCGTGAATACTAAGTTCTCCCCACCTATTTGAAAAGTTAGAGTCTGTAACCCAACATAAATAACCGCTTGAGCAGTATGCAAGAACGGTCTTCCCAAAATGATGGGAGTGTGAGAATCCTCAGGTATATCTAAAACTATGAAATCGACCGGGATGAAGAATCTTCCTATTTGCACAGGAACATTCTCTATGATTCCTAAGGGTCGAGACAAGGTCCTATCTGTCATCTGTACCGTCATGTTTGTACACTGAAGCTTGGTAAAGCCTAACCGTTTGGCTAAAGACAAAGGTAAGACGCTAATACTAGCTCCTAGGTCACATAACGCGTTGTCTATGAGATAGGTACCTATATGACATGGTATAGAAAAACTACCTGGGTCAGACAGCTTAGGGGGGCATTTGTTCTGGAGGAACGCAGAGCATTCCTCAGTTAAGGCTACAGTCTCTACCGTATCTACTGATCTCTTACGCAAAAGAATTTCACGCATAAATTTTAAGTAAGAGGGTACCTTTAATAGGAGGTCTGCAAAAGGAACGTTCACTTTAAGATCGCGTACAATGTCAGCGAACCGAGCAAATTCCTTCTCGACCTTAGCCTTCTTCAATCGACCAGGAAATGGAACTGGAATGTAAGGATTACCACGTTGCATATCCTTGACAATTGCATTGTTGATCATCCACTTGCTTAACCCTTTCGAACGAGCTTCTCGCTCGTGAAAACCCATCGATCGAGTATCAATATCACTCGATCGAAGATTATCCGAGCTTAAATTGCTCGGTCGACCAGCTTCCTCGGTCAACTTATTTGATCGAGTAACTGGGTTTTCTCGATCGACCACTTGTCTATCTGAATCACTCGATCGATCATCAACAACCTCTCGATCGAGTAACAAGCTTTCTGATTCACTCGATCGAATAACACCTATCTCTCGATCGAGTAGATTCTCCTTCATTTCATTCGATCGACTAGCAATAACCTCTCGATCGATTACATTATCAGCAACAGTCTTCGCAACCTCGGGATGCGCATCAGAAATATCAGCAACTGTACCAGGACTGTCATAAGCAAGACCGCTTCTCAGAGTAATCATATTCAGCGTCTCCTTGTTCTTATCAGTTTGAGACGGTAGCTGCACGGGTTGCCTAGTCGATCGAGCTCCTACCAATTGAGCAATTTGCGACTCCAAAAGCTTAATAGTAGCATTCGTTGCTTGATCAGTTTTTCTCATTTGGATAGCTAAAGCTTGGATCATAGACTTTAACTCCCCGACTTCTGAAAATCCTCCAGATGAGGAACTAGCTTGCTGTGAAGACTGGTTTTTCTGGAATCCTTGCTTGTGCGGCGGTTGATACGTCGGCTGTGGTGGTGGAGGTGTAGGATTTAAGACGTTCTAGCTTGTCCATCTCAAATTGGGATGGATATTCCCTTGATTGTAATACCCACCTCCTTGACGGTATTGTTGAAAGGAAAAGACTTGTTCCTTTTCAGCAAAACAGTCTATAGCCGTGTGACCAGTTTCGCCACACCTCTCACAAGTAATCACTTCTTCTCGGTGCAGCAAATAAACCGTCTGATCGTTATCTGCAGCTTGCTTCTCCCATTTGTCAAGTCTGGCATTTAGTTTATCGAATTTTGCATCCAGACCTTCAGAATCAATACTAGCGATCGTCCGTGTACCACTTCGCGGATTACCATATTCAGCACAATGGGTTGCCATCTCCTCAATCAGTTTTCAACCCTTATCATCATCTATTTCCTTCTGGAACCTCCCGTTTGACGCGGCATCTAGAATGGCTCGATGATCGTCATATAACCCGTTGTAGAACTGGTTACACAGAAACCACTGCTCGAACCCATGGTGAGGAACAAACCTTACTAGCGTCTTGAATCGATCCCAGGACTCATAGAGATTTTCATGAACCGTTTGCTTGAAATTAGTAATCTGACCTCTCAAAGCATTCGTCCTCTGTGGTGGAAAATACTTCTTGTAGAAAGCCAGTGCGAGTGTGGTCCAATCGGTTATACCCAGTTCCTCTCTATTCAAGTTCTTCAACCAGTCTTTAGCATTATCAGTAAGGGAAAAAGGAAACAAGAACTCCTTGATCTTGTCGGCTGTCACCCCTTTAGAAACCGGAATAGAAGAACAGTATTCAGAAAAGGTCTCCATATGCTTCCTCGGATCCTCCCCAGCCACACCCTTATACTTATCCTACTGGACAAGCTTGATATAAGACGGACGAAGATCGAAAGAAGTTCCATCTTCGTCCGTTGTAAGTTTGAATCCATGAGGTATACATGCAGCTGTAGGCTCAGAGTGACTAGCAATATTAGACATCTTTGCTGGCAAAGTAGTCTCAACAGTCAAATCTTCCTCGAAAATGAAACTGTCGAAGACGGATTCAGAAGTACTCAAGTCTTCCTCCTGAACGGTCTTATCTATCCCTCTCTTCCTGCGTAAAAAGGTTCTTTCAGGCTCCGGATCAGCTTCCACTAATTCGAGCCTTTGGGACCTGTGCATACACAACTACAGAGAGACAAATAAGAACAGTCTTAAGGAATTAGAAATTCCTTAAGACGAGACAGAAATAAATAAGCAGAAAATTAAATTGCCTCCCCGACAACAGCGTTAAAATTTGATGCGGTCGTTATACACCAAAAATGTAACAACCCGAAAAGTACCCGATTTTTCTAGTAAAAATATTTACGAACACTTTTCAGTAGAACTTAAGTTTTTAAAATAGGAAATTTTGTTCCGAGTCTTATTTTGAAATTCCGCGTTCGTATTTGGAATTTCTGAGGGATTTCATGAAAAGACCGTTTTTAGTCATCTTTGACTTTTCTTGACTTTTAAGTCGTCTTTGACTTTTCCTTGATTTTTTAAAAGTCGTCATTGACTTTTTCTTGACTTTTAAGTCGTCATAAACTTTTCTTGACTTTTAAGTCATCTTCGACTTTTCTCGACTTTTCAGTCAACTTTGACTTCCTTTGACTTTTTCCCGACTCGCCTCATAAGTTTGAAGACCGAAATTTTATTTAAAAAAATAATATTTTTGATTTATTGTTATTTAGATTTATTAAGATTTATCATAATTTAATATAATTATTTTGAATTTATTCGGAATTTAAAGAATAACTTTTACGGTTTTAACCGAACGTCATTTAACTATTCCCGACTCATCGTAAATCCCGTAACAAAATCGAAACTCGAATTTGGCATGAGTCACACGCCCATGTCATCGTTTTCCACTCACTTGAGATATTTTAATTGTTTCGATTAAACTAATACAAATATCTAAGATATTTGTAGCTTTATCGATCCGTCCGTTTAAATTACACAAATCGCTCAAAATCAGACCCGATTCCTACCCATTTCACACGCCCCATGTCACCTATTTTTCACTCATGTTAGATCTTTTAATTAATATGATTAAACTAATAATAATATCTAAGATATTTGTAACTTTATCGGTCTGTCAACTTAAATTCCGCAATCGCTTAAAAAACAGACCCGATTTGTCTTCATTTCTCACGTCTCCTTTGTCCTCTCTTTGACCTTGATATTTTCTTTCTTTTCATTTTAATAACATAATATCTTGATATTTAGTATAATTAACTTTATCGTTAATGATATTTAATCGATTACCGTAAAATAATTATTAATCGCGAGTCAATTCCGTAACAATAATTTCAAAACCCGACATCCATCTTGGCCTATATTTACACGGCTCACACAACACTCCACTCACTAACAACTTTTCATTTTTCAACAAATCAAATAAAGATCAAAATATCGCTTTCTTTAATCGTTCTTCATTTGTTCTTCGTGTTCTTCAATTGTTCATAATCGTTCTTGAGCAAAACCTTCATAAAATCTTCATTTCTTAATTAAATCCGTCCTAACTTATATTTCTAGACTCTCCTCTTCGCTCCCCATCTTCACGTACGGTTTTTTGCAAGTGACAAGACAAAATCTTTTCAAAACTAAATCATATTTATTATGGAAAATCATATTTTAAGTTCTAATAATGTTTTCTTGTCATTTCTTATAGGGGAAGATTTTGAAGACGAGTTTGGTGACTCGTATATCTTAGGAGAAGACTAGAAGACGGGTTTCTTAGTTCTTAGTTCTTATTATTTTGGTGATACTTGATTTTAGCTAGCTAAGGTAACGATTCCGAGTTACTCGACGAATAATGTTACATATCTTTAGTTGTTGTTTATGATTTACGGTTTTTGATTAGTAACATGATACGTAATCCTTTTTATTATGTTGTATGGAATTTTCATGTTGTTTAGTGTTCTTGATGAATTTGGATGATCTATTTATAATCATGATTTAATATGCATGATGGTTGAATTGGATGTTAAAAATGGATGTGGTTAATTAAAATGATGTTAGGAGTAATTTGGGGTGGTGGTTGTGGTGGCCGTGGAAGTGGCCGGGTATGGTGGTTGGTGAACCGGCCGGTTCAGGCTGGTCAGACCGGTTCAAGCCGGTCCAGCCGGTCTGGGCTGGTCTATGGTGGGTCCGGGTTTTGGTCTTTGGGTTGTGTCGATGTTTGATTGTTATGTGGTTGTTTTGACGGGTTTTAATTAAGTTAAGCATGCGGGAAATAATTAAGAAACGGTTTTGTAAAAAGTATAAAATCTGCCAAAACAGCCCATTTAGGCCCGTGGGGCCCAGTTCAGGCCCATGTGGGGTCCGGCCCAACTCAGCCCGTGGGTCCCACTTTGGGACTTGTGACGGTTTTTGAGTTATCGTCATTTTTATAGCGTTTTGTAATAATTAGCAAGCGAGAAATATTAATAAGTAAAATATTTAATTAAAAAGGTTTTTCATAAAATTATTATTTCTCACATGTTAGAAATTATAAGACGAGATCGTAGTATAATATGATATCCTTTAAGTCAAACGGGTTTTTGGGGTATAATATAATAATTCACATGTTAGAAGTTTTAATAAAAATAACATGTAATGAATATGTTGATTTTATGTCTATGTGATAAAGACTCTGTTTCTAGCCGGTTTGATCCAACGGGTTTGGTCACACTAAGATCTAGTCAGCCCCGATTTGACTGATGACCCGTCGCGGGACTCGGGTCGGGGATTTGTCTTCAAGTAAGGTTTTATTTAATTAATGAATTAGCCTTAGTAGATATGAGGCGATATGATAATTGATTATGATTTATATGCAATTAGTCACATGATTGGATGTTTTTCCGTGATGGTTTCTTATATGGTTGGGTCGGTTGACTAAGTACCCATAGGACTTATGAGTTATATCGGCGTTATTACCATTCTAATTTCTAAATGAGTATCTTGGAACATGAATTGATAGGCCCGTACTATCTTTAACGAGCATATGGAGTCATGCTTGATAGCTTTTGTGTCACGGCCTGGGGGGCTTATCTCCAAGTCGGGGCATGGCTGCCTAATAGTTCCACTTTGGGAATGGAGCCAGCTTAAGTACTAGCCATCTCTGCTTAGGGGGTCGCCTAGTAGAGTTTCTCATGTACGGTTATGTCATGGGACGGGGGATGGAATAGCTGTTGTCGCTAGGTCTGATCAGTCTAGGACTAGGATGTTTTCCTACCTTGTGGTATAGCCTCGAGTTACAGAAGTCGACTATTGACTGTACTAAGAACTGATGCCTGTTTGTAGAAGTATTGGTCTTTCATGTTTGTATGATTCTATGAATCTTAGAAGGTGAGATGCAAGCCGGCTAAGGTTGATAGAGTTTGGATTATCGGTTGTTAACTGATTCACATGATTACGTGTTGATTAGGGTTTGAGTGTATCACGGCAATGTTTCTGAGAGGAACCTCTGAGCTAGCAGACCAGCTTCCCTACCTCGAGTTATAGTTTATTATCGGTTTCACATGATAGCTTTCACATGCTAGGTTATATGTTAGTTATCTGTTTCATAACATGAAAAGCATATAATTGTTAAAGTTTTGTATTGTAATACATGCTTTTATTTATTCAGTTATTAAACTTGACATTTCGTGGACTGGGAGGACTTCGGAATTACTCCCACTGACTGTGGCTTCCGTGGTTTATATTAATGCGGTCGAACAGTGGTGATGCCTACTTTGGGTACATGGACGAGCTAGCGAGTGAAGTATTTACCTTTGACCTATATTCGGTTCTTAGATTGTATATTATTATACACTCTTTTATTTCCGTATTTATACGGGAGATATGTCTCCCGTCTTGTATATTTCTTTTGTATAACATTGTTTCCGTTTTGTAATGACCTTTTTATTTCAGACACCTTCATTATGTATTTAAATTATTTTTTTTCTTTCCGCAAATTTGAGGGTGTCACATAAGGGGAGAAGAATGAGACGAACTTACGTGAATTCTAGCAAGTAACGAATGAGCTAGGATGATTCAAAGATCGGAAAGATTATGGAGGCAAGGTTTCTTTTTCTTAAGGAAGAAGTAATGTGTTTGTGTTTGTGTTGAATGAAAAATAGGTTAAGGGAGGGAGTGTGAGTTGTGTAAGGAAAAGTCAACAAAAAGTCAAACTCGCCTTAAGACGGGATTCTCATGGAATCTCGCGGAAATTCCAAATACGAACTCGGAAATTCTAAATTCGACTCGGAAATAAAATTTACGATTAAAACTATATTTCACTGAAAAGTAACCGTAAAATATTTTCACTATAAAAATAGGGTACATTTCCGGGTGTTACAATCACCCCACCTTTTAAAAAGTTTCGCCCTCGAAACTTGAGGGAAAGAAAAATACCTTACTCGAAAAGACTCGGATATTTACTACGCATAGAAGCTTCAGTTTCCCAAGTCTCTTCTTCGACATTAGCACTTCTCCACAAGATTTTCACTAAAGGAACTACTTTACTTCTCAACTTTCTATCCTTGCGATCTAGGATGCGGATCGGCTTCTCTTCAAAGGATAACTTCGTTTCAAGCTCAGGCAATTCCTTTTGAAATACATGGCTTGGATCACTAACATACTTCCTCAATTGAGAAACATGGAATACATCATGAACCTTAGCCAAATTCGGGGGCAAATCCAACTTATAAGCAACGACACCAATCCTTTTCACAATATCAAAGGGTCCAATGTATTTCGGGCTTAATTTACCCTTAACACCAAACCTTTTAACACCCTTCATTGGAGATACTTTCATGAACACTTTATCTCCAACCTCGAATTCTAACAGCCTTCTTCGGATATCGGCATAAGACTTTTGACGGTCTTGAGCGGCTTTCATTCTATCACGAATGACCTTCACATTATCAATGGTCTCAACAAGAACATCGGGGCCTAAGTCACGAACATCACTCAATTGATTCCAACATATAGGACTCCGACATTTCCTTCCATAAAGAGCTTCATAAGGAGCCATCTTGATAGATGCATGATAAATGTTGTTGTAAGAAAATTCCACCAACGGTAGACTCTTTTCCCAACTAGACTGAAAGTCAAGAGTACAAGCCCTAAGCAAGTCTTCTAAAGTCTGAATAGTCCTCTCAGTCTGACCATCCGTAGCGGCATGAAATGCAGTACTCATCAACAACTTAATACCCATGGCTTCTTGTAAAGCCTTCCAAAACCTCGAACAGAATCTCGGATCTCGGTCGGATATAATTTCCATAGGAACACCATGGTATCTAACAATTTCATCAACATAAGGTTTCGCTAAACGGTCCAAACTCCAAGTTTCTTTGATCGGAATAAATCTAGCACACTTGGTCAACCGATCAACAACAACCCAAACGGCATCTTTACCTCCAACGGTCCTCGGCAAAGCCATAACAAAATCCATAGAAATAGATTCCCACTTCCATAGCGGAATATCCAACGGTTGTAGCAATCCACCGGGCCTCTTCTGTTCAATCTTCACTTGTTGGCAAGTAAGACATCTTCCAACATAAGATACAACATCACCCTTCAAGTTCGGCCACCAAAATTGTAACTTCAAGTCCTTGTACATCTTATCACCACCGGGTGAATAGAATAAGGGGAAAGGTGAGCTTCATCAAGAACTCGCTTCCTCAAATCAAGAGCATTAGGAACAAATAAACGACCATGGAAACGAAGAACACCCTCATTATCAAACTTGAAATCTTTACCTTTACCTTCAAGAATTTTGGCTTGAATAGACTTGTAGGTAAGATCATCAACTTGGCTTTCACGGATTTCACGGAGAAACACAGGTTCGGCAATCATAGCACCAATATGAACAAATCCACGCTCCACGAATTCCAAACTCAACCTTCGAAACTCGGCACAAAGATCAACAGGTAATACATGCATAGCATTCAAAGCATGAGAAGCTTTCCTACTAAGAGCATCGACAACAACATTAGCCTTCCCTTCATGATACAACAACTCGAAATCATAATCGTTCACCAATTCCAATTATCTTCTTTGTCTCATATTCAACTCTTTTTGAGTAAATATGTACTTTAAACTTTTATGATCGGTGAAGATACGACAATGAACTCCAATAAGATAATGTCTCCACACTTTCAAAGCATGAACAACAGCGGCCAATTCCAGATCATGAGTAGGATAGTTCACTTCATGAACTCTCAACTGTCTTGAAGCATAAGCCACCACTTTCCTACTTTGCATAAGAACACAACCCAAACCCATCTTGGAAGCATCACAATAGACATCAAAGTCTACACCATCTTCAGGCAAAGTCAACACCGGAGCGGTAGTTAACCTTTTATTTAACTCTTGAAACGCTGCTTCACAAGCTTCATTCCATAGGAACTTGGTTTCCTTCTTCAATAACTGAGTCATCGGTCTAGCAAGCTTAGAGAAATTGTAACAACCCGAAAAATACCAATTTTTCTAGTAAAAATATTTACTATAACACTTTTCAGTTTAAGACTTAAGTTTTTTAAAATAGGAATTTTTTGTTCCGAGTCTTATTTTGAAATTCCGCGTTCGTATTTGGAATTTTCTGATGGTTTTCATGAAAAGACCGTTTTTAGTCATCTTTGACTTTTCTTGACTTTAAGTCGTCTTTGACTTTTCCTTGACTTTTTAAAGTCGTCATTGACTTTTTCTTGACTTTTAAGTCGTCCTAAACTTTTCTTGACTTTTAAGTCATCTTCGACTTTTCTCGACTTTTCAGTCAACTTTGACTTCCGTTGACTTTTCCCGACTCGTCGCATAAGTATGAAGACCGAAATTTTATTTAAAAAAATAATATTTTTGATTTATTTTTATTTAGATTTATTAAGATTTATCATAATTTAATATAATTATTTTGAATTTATTCGGAATTTAAAGAATAACGTTTACGGTTTTAACCGAACGTCATTTAACTCTTCCCGACTCATCGTAAAGCGCGAAACAAAATCGAAACTCGACTTTGGCATGAGTCACACGCGCGTGTCATCGCTTTCCACTCACAAATAGATATTTTAATTATTTTGATTAAACTAATCAAAATATCTAGATATTTATTAACTTTATCGATCAGTTAACGAAAATTACGCAAATCGAGCAAAAACAGACCCGATATCACCCAACATCACACGGCACTCTTGTCCTCTAATAGCCCTTGATATTTTCATTTCTTTTAAATACAATATCATAATATCTAGATATTTGGTGTAATTAACTTTATCGTTAATTATATTTAATCGTTTACCGTAAAATAATTATTAAACGCGAGTCAAGTACGTAACAACAATTTCAAAACCCGACATCCTTATTTGCCTATATTTACACGGCACACACACCCCACATTACTCACAAACAACTTTTCATTTTACAATAAATCAAATTAAGATCAAAATATCACTTTATTTGATCGTTCTTCGTGTTCTTCGTCGTTCATCAATGGTTCTTCATCGTTCTTGAGCAAAACCTTCATAAAATCTTCATTTCTTAATTAAATCCGTCCTAACTTATATTTCTAGACTCTCCTCTTCGCTCTCCATCTTCAAGTACGGTTTTATTTCAATTCCGACAAAATCGTTTTCAAGACTTTAATTATGGAAAATCATATGTTAAGTTCTAATAATGTTTTCTTGTCATTTCTTATAGGGGAAGATTTTGAAGACGAGTTTGGTGACTCGTATATCTTAGGAGAAGACTAGAAGACGGGTTTTGTCTTATTCTGAGTCTTATATTTTGGTGCTACTTGATTTTAGCTAGCTCGGTAACGATTCCGAGTTACTCGACGGATATATGTTACATAGCTTTTGGTTTTCTTTTAGTTTTTGGTTTCATCTTTAGTTT
>JAIUZE010018933.1:0-14403 GCA_022085475.1 Heliosperma pusillum
GCCAAAAGATTCATAGTCAAATGGGGAGATAATCCCATTATCAATGAGCTTTTTCACGCGTTTTTCATTTATTTGTCCCATACGGCAATGCCATAGATAGGTTTGATCTTTGTCACCAACCTTTGCTTTCTTATTACTCACATGCTGATAATGTCAAGAGATTCGAATTTTTGCCTATGATCGGTATTGGTTAATGTTATGGTCGTCTGGGTCTTTTCATTAGTGGTAGCGCAACCACCAGTTTTTTGAGCCCCACACTCCCATACGCGTTAGCACGCACCCATCTTTCACCTATTGAACATAGCCCCATTACAACCTTGTGCCCAGCATACCTTGAGAACTTTTAGTACTGCGAGTATTATTTACGAACTTGGATCATGTTATTGAGTGTGCTTGTTGAGTCTCTACTTTTGAGCTCGTTTGCAAGGTCTTGCGTTATTCATGAAGAATATTGAAATTTAGGCATGTATAAGACTTGTTTTGAAGGTCGACTCTTGTGCACTTATTCTTATCTATTTGTGAAAGCCATAGTTTGGATGAACAGAAAGCAGGAGTGTCCAGAGTCGTTATCTCTTACCGTGGTCATTAAGTGTGCTTTGGTTTATGTTTACTTGAGGACAAGTAAAGGTTTGGTTTGGGGGAGTTTGATGTGCATATTTTATATGCACATTTACACACTTATTCGCCCCCATTTCAGTCTTACTTATAGCTCATTTGAGCCGACTTCATGTCATATCCCTCGCCTATGCTACTTTGGTATGTTTTGTTCCTCAATTGCAGGTTTAGGACTTCTCGGGGTGCTTTTGGATGCATTTTGGATAGTTTGAAGGGAAATAGATTGAGTTCTAGATATGTGATTGAGGCGATTCAAAATGGATAAGATAGATCTCTTTCTTAGCTTCGGAATGAGACCAAGAACGCCAAACTCCGCCAAGTAACGAAGAAATGGCGGACGTTTTAAGTTCAGTGCGCGGTGCAGGAATTTAACACTACCACCGATCGGCAATGCCACCTACCGATCGACCAAGGGCCAATTGGCCTACCACCGATCGGCAGAGACATCCTGGGGGCCCTTTCCACTTCTTCCTAAGCCTTGTGGACACTTCATACAAGCCCACCTATCGGTGGGAGCCCACATCTACCTTGAACTATCAAATGAAGACCTATAGAGGACAACTCAAGCCCACACCTATCGTCAAGACCCATCCACCGATCGGTGGGCTAGGACACCGATCGGCCATGACAAGCCCACTTTCGTTTTCTACCTCTCGAATCTACTGGGCAAGCTATTGAGCAACGGGACCGAGGCTTTCCGAAGCCCAAGTCACTCAGAAGAAACATCGAAGCCCAAAGGAGAAAACCTAGCTCTATATGAAGGAGAAGTGAAGAGAGTGAGGGGGTATCTCTCCCTAGAGGCAAGATCCCTTGTCACGGATCGAGTTTCCGCTCAAAAACTCCATTTGAGATTATTGTTTACATTTTAGTCGATTAGTTTTAAGTTTTCGTTCGTTTTTGTACTTCCGCCGATCGGGATACTCTTCTGCCGATCGACATAGCCTTGTATTCAGACCTATTTCAGGTTTCTTTGTTTCGCATTTAGTTATTTCGTTCGTTTATTGTTTCCACATCGCTTTGATATGATGTCTTATGCTAATACAGTAGTTCATATGCTTAGATCTATCACCATGAGTAGCTAATCTGCATGCTAGGGCTAGGGTGAACTATTGTGGATCCGGGATTTGGGGGTTCCAATTAAACCGTTTATGCATCTGAACCTATGTTTGATTTAATTGTCGTTTGACTGACCTAGGACGCTAGGTTATCATTTGTTTAGTGTTTTTCCCCTGAGACTGACCAAGTGATTGGGAAGATAGACCTGACACCAATCGGCATAGCCTTATACCGATCGGTTGACATATAGGATAGTGATTTCTGTGAGACCGAACCAGTTATCAGAGTCGCTAGGGGTGGTTAGGAGGCCGAACAAGTAACTTTCTCACCCTTTAGACTGTTTAGACCTTGGCTCGACCTATCCCTTTGACACCATAGTGAACCCGTTCTGCCCTAGTCTTCGTTTCATCTGATTTTCATAAATTTACTTCGTTTTATATTTGATTTCATTTATTCACTGTTTTCAATTTCGTACCTTCTTAACTCACCTCTCAACCTGTTAAACCTGTCACCTTAGCAGAATTGAATATCGACCTAAACTGATTAGATACATCACGCCTCCCTGTGATCGACCCGGACTTATCACTAGCTGCCCTAGTTAGTTTTAGTTTGGACTTATAAATATTGTTTGATAGCGGACTTAGAACGACATAAATATCGCATATCACATGCATTATCTCTGTGGTTTGATCTAAAACATATATTCCATTTATGGAAACAGCTTTACCATAAATCATATCGTTCAAAGAGAAAATACAGCTATTATTCTTTATTACAAACGAAAATCCGTCCTTATCAAGTACGGAAACTGAAATAATGTTCTTAGATAAACTGGGTACATAGTAACAGTTATTCAGACATAACTCAAAACCACTAGGGAGTTGGATTACATATGTTCCCACTGAAACGGCAGCAACTCTAGCTCCATTCCCCACCCGCAGGTCCACATCACCCTTTACGAGAGTTGTGATGCTTCTTAGGCCCTGCAAATGATTACACAGATGAGAACCACAACCAGTATCTAGTACCCAAGTTCTGAAACTTGCATGGTTAATCTCAATCATATGAATAAAAGATGACGTACCAACAGGAATGACGCGGCCTGATTTTACGTCTTCAGCATACATGGGGCAGTTCCGCCTTCAATGCCCAGACTTGTGGCAATGGTGGCACTCCACGTTATCTTTGCTCTTTGTCTTACCTTGTGAGATACTGCTAGTCTCACCAGGCCCACTCTTGACCTTTCCTGGCTTTTTGAACTTTTGCTTCCCTACAGCTAGGTCAGCTTGAGCCTTGCCCTTACCCCTACCCTTGTTGTTTATCATGAGAACATCCTGTTTCACGCTCCCACTCAATTTCAGATCACTCTCGGTCTGTACGAGAAGTGAGTGGAGCTGATGAAGACTTTTCTTCATATCATTCATATAGTAATTTGCCCTGAAAAGGGCAAACCCATCATGAAGTGAATGAAGCACACGATCAATAATGATCTTCTCATCGATTTTACAACCAAGAGCCTCCAGCTTCTCGACATTCTCGATCATAGCAAGAATGTGTGGGCTAACCGCTTGGCCCTTCTGGAGTTTCGCTTCAAAGAAGCGACAGGTGTAATCATAGCTAACGATCCTCGGAGCTTTCGAGAACTCGTTAGAGAGTGTGGTGAAAATCTTGTTTGCACCCTGGGCTATGAATCGCCTCTGCAAATTGGATTCCATTGCAAAGATGAGTACGTTCTTTAACGCACCCGCCTCCATAACGAAATCAATATAAGCAAGTGATTCATTTGCTCCTGCATTGGGGCCTGGGTTAGTCGGTAGTGGCTCAGTCAAGTACTTGAGCTTACCGTCAGCAATGGCAGCATTCCGTAATGCCGCCTCCCATTCCGCAAAGTTGGACCCATCATTCTTCAGTCGCGTGGACTGATTCATGTTGTCCATAAAGATCTTTAGCCAGGACTCGCGAGCGAGTGTAGCACTTGGCATTGGGTCGTCTGTACGTCCAGCCATTTGTTATTTTAAGCAGTTATATCTGTATATAACGTATTCAAGAAACTGTGAAAAGAAGAAAAATTATGATAAGTTTCATCGTTTTAAAATTAAGTCTTAATGCAAAAACTGTTTAATGCGATGACTCATGCATTTATACAATTGACCTCCCTCAAGAATTATATAAATGATCCCAAGACTCAATTTCTGTAAATTGATAAGCCAACCTTTTGGCTAATTCTACCTTTAGAATTCTCGGTCGATAAATTTCTGTAAATTCTATCTTAGTCCATTATAATCCCGAGATATTACTCGTACTATAATGTTGAGATAAAATAGGTCAACACTCACTACTTACCCAACGTAGAAGGGGTCATATTATGACTTCCGACGAAGAAGGGGTTCATAGAAGTTTTTCCTATAAAGACTAATCTCAATTTTCATTTTAGAGGAAGATCCCATCATCTTAAATTTAATTCATTTTAAGTGAACAAATTCTAGCATTTCGTGAATGATTTAGATTAAGGTGATGGCCCTATGAACGAGTGACATCTGTATGTCTATGATGAAAATTCAAACTATATGAAACATTTTTCATGCATTTTAGGTGGTTTGGTTTAGGCGGAATATGATGCAGTTATTTAACATGTGAATGAAAAACAAAAGAACGGAAAAATACGTAAACTATTACAACGGTCCTAGTGTGGCCTATCTACCAAAAACAGTAAATACAAGTTTGGAATCCATCCTTATGGACCCGAGAAGCTTGACTTTGTCTCATCTTGGTCCATGTAGCGGGAGTGAGCATCCGATCTCCGTCTCTAGTCTTCTTAAAATTACATTTAAAATTACAAAATAAACCTATTTACATTCTAATTCCAAAACATAATTAAAAGAAAAATAAAAGGAGATTCGAGATCTCAAAATTACAACCAAACCATGTTTTCATCATTACGAAAACATGATTAACTAAAGCCACACTAGGTATTACATTTTTCAACCAATTGCAAAAATACGTAAAATAAACCATTCATTCATTCATTCAAAAAATGCATCAACTATATAAATTAATACTACAAAACATAATTCATTAATTATGTTGATTAATTATCCAAACCACCATTCAAACCGATCAAAATTATGTGACAATTCCTTAATTGTCCACAACAAGTTTAATCTTCCATAATCCATTTTTTTTATTTTAAACCTTTTTAAAATAATCGGGTATCATTATTGTGAACCTTTTCACAATAACAAACAAACAAACATTATCTTTATAATGTCAAAAAACAAAAAATTTTTTTTTTTTTTTTATGGATCACTGTTCACGTGAATAGTACCAGTACCCAAATTTTTTTTTTTTATTTATTTTATTTTCCACGGTTTAAACAAAAACAACCGGAAAAACAAATAAAAAAAACATCAAAAAACCTGCTGCTACGGAAAAAACAGAAATTTTTTTTTTTTTTTATGAACAGTAGCAGCATAGGGAAAAAAAAACAGTGTTGTCAAAATTGCTAGATCAGTACAAAATTCAATATCTAATCGTTATTATATATTGATTCAAGCTAGATTATTCAATTTAACCTTTTAAAAAGAACATCTAAATCATGATTAAATCGATTATCCTTACATTCATTTAATCACAATCGCTTTGAACATCATTAAAATTGAATCATTACTCAAGAATTATCAATTTAAAACAATGAGACCGAAAACAATAGCAACAACAAAATCAAAACAATTCCATCTTATTTTATTTCAATCCTTATCAAATTAAAACAACCACAAATTTATTATATTGAATTTTAACCTATTAAAATAACAATATCAATAAATCAACAATGGAAAAAACAAAACCCTAAAAAAAAAAAAACACACGGCTACAAAAAATTCCAGCCGTGACAATATTTTTTTTTTCGGTAAAATCAATTTTTTTTTTTCTCAAATTTATATTTCATAAAAATGAAAAACATATAATATAATTTTGTAACCAAAAGCTCTGATACCACTTGTGGGAAATAACTGTTTACATCCCCTTAAAATTTAGGATTATAACAAAATTATATAATATGAAATTGCAAGTCATAGATATGAAAACGATACAAATGTAGAGAAAATGAATTAAACCTTTGGTCCTTAGCAAAATCGGCCTAAGAACAGATATCAAAATAGATATCCTCCTAATTGTCTCACCCAAGATAGATCAAGATATGCCCTTCTCCTTTGCTAGAAAGATTGATTCAAAGTTACTGTTAACTTTTTAGGTTTTTGTGTTTAGTGTGTGATGGAGGCACAAGTTGAGAGAGTAAAAATTAGGTTAGAATTTTTCTCTTGTTTTCTTTGTTCTCACGGCAAGCATAGGGTTTTATGAGGAGTTTTGTCTCCTCAAAACCACTACCCATGGACCGAAAAACCCGAGTGTATCTGGACACTTTTTCCGGTCATTTTAGCTTCTAATAGAATGTAATACATTATAATCGTCATCAGTCAAAGACCGACATTATAATACATCATTAATTATATATATCCGTATATTTAAAATTTTCCAATTAATTATAACGGTTTATGTTTAATTAGCTTACATTATATACAACAATTAAATATAACATTTTATATTCAATTTACGAATTACAGTTAATTCGTCTCAGCTAAATTTATTTAATCATTATTAAATAATTATATCATCATCACATTGACTAACCTTTTAGTCAAAAACACCGACTAACCTTTTAGTCATTTAATAAGGCATCAATATGATTATTCTCTCAAATAATCACATCTCTCAATCACATCCTTTAGGTGTGACTTTTAGGGACCAGTTGATCACCGCCATCTGTATGACAATAACGTCAAACTTATCTAGCAAGCCAACCGTTATCGATAAACGTTAATCAACTGATTACAATACAAAGTATACCCTGTGAACCTACAGAGATTTATTTATGTTATTGCACTAACTGTGGAGGACTCTGGCTCCAACAAGTAGACCAAATGACCTAATTCTTTGACCAAGTTGCTTATTTCCACCTACCTCGAGAAAAAATTCAATTTGTGGTTTCTCTTTCGAAACTCGGCTCTTTGATTAACATACCTGATGACATTTGAGAAATGTCATTATGTATCGAATGAAGATGAGAGCCGGCATATGTCTGTCTAATAACAGATGAAGATGAGGAAACCCAAGGAGAACCATGGTATCAATCCGTCCTAAAGCACAAGCTTAATGGTGAATAACCTCCTAATACAGACAAAAGACCAAAGGTCAATAAGTCATTGGTTTACTCGCCTCCCAATTTGTTTTGAATTAGAGAAAATTATACAAAAAGACACCTTAAAGAGTCACTTTATTTTGTCTCGATCATTCGAAGCCAAAAAAGGTCGTGGAGAAGGTCCATGATGGCGAATGTGGTCCTAATATGAGTAGGCCTATGATGGTAAGTAAAATCATTGGCTTACGCTTTTATTAGAGAACAATGGACACTAACTGTGTCAAGTATATGCGACATTGCCATAACTATCAATTCTTAGAAAAAGTCCAACACATACCACCCTCTCTCCTATATACCAGGACTTCTCATTTGCCATTCTCAAGATGGAGAATAGACATCATAAGAATGATAACTCAATCTGGAATAGGTCACTATTTCCTTATAGTTTCAATCGACAATTTTATAAAAAAATGTCGTCTCAATCCTCGAAAAGATGAATGACAACTATCGGAACTGGCTAAAAATGATCCCCTTTGCATTATCGGGATATAGAACATCAGTTAGAACATCCACTAGGAGCAATTGTTTCTATATTACTTATGGGAAGGGAGATGTCCAACCTTTAGAATTAAAAAAATATTCATCTCTATGAATTCTACTTGAAAGTTAAATTCCATAAGCAGAATGGAACCGGCAGATATATGAATAACTCATCCATCTGTGTTGGACCAATTCATAGTTTTGATAATGACATGTGTTTATGTAATAATATGTTTTACTCGATATATCATATGCGTGTAATTGTGTGCTTTAGTCTTATTATAGCTAGCAACAATTATGAGAAGAAAGATCAAAGTTAGGCATAACTTTGATTAAGTCTGTGAGACAAAGTTATAACAACTTCAGGAATAACTTTGGAAGTGAACATGGAAGTTATAGCTAACCAGGCATAACTTTAAGGAAAATCGCTTCAAACAAGATCTACATAAATCTACACAAGACTCGAGATGGAGGGTCTTTGTGATCAAGATGAAGAGATGATCCGTATACTGAAGATCTTTGTGAAGATTAGATAGTATAGGTCGTCATTCGGTAACTATTCCATTCGAGAGATTTTATGTTCAAAAGTTATAGCTTTAGCCTATGATTTTGAATGATAAAATATTGATGCATGATTTTGGAAATAAAATGTTTTGAAATGTTTTCAAAAGTGAAAGAGTATTTTTATATTTATCAATTATTTTAATAGAGAATATATTTATGAGATTCTATTGGTTAGTAATACAACTTATGGGTTGTCATGCTACCTAGGGTTTCTAATATATTCTATCTCAATTTGTTGTTAACCTAATTAGCCCACCTAGTGGTTGAGCCATCTAGGGTTTCGTGAAACCTAGTTTGTGCCACCTAGGGATTCGTGCTCCTAGGGTTTCGTGAGCTAGGATTCGGCCTCCATAGGTTTGTTTCCTTAGTTTACCTAATCTAGGATTCTACTATATCTTTACAACAATATTTTGAGATATCAAGATAAATATATTTCTATAAGATAAACCAAATAATATTTGAGATAAAGATATTTCTAAAAAGATAAGCAAATATTATGCTATGATAAGATAAGTATCTTTATTAAATATTATACTAGGGTTTTAGATTACCATAATTCTTCTACTTAAATACTCATTCATATATATTTGCAATTGGACACGAAATACAGACACATTTCACACGGCTACATATTTTACTTGTGTTGATTTTCCAAAATCGTTTTAAAGCAAACCTTTGAGCAAATATTTATTATTTTTAGAGTTTGTTTTTAAAAGAGTTGTGCATCAATTATTATCAATCGCTTGAGTGAAATACGTTATTGGATAATAGTACATCATTATAAGCTTACAATTCTTTAACGGAATCTGTGTGAGTTATATTGTACTTTCTTATTAGCGTAAGATAGTATAGAGTATTTAGCGATACTCACCTTGAGTTATAATCATAGTGTTGATTATACGAGTGGGTTGGTAATTTTTGTAATCCGTAGAAAGGTACTAAAAATTATTAATCGAGAATAGTGGACGTAGGTTTCAACGTGTGAAACTGAACCACTTCAAAAATCGTGTGCCTCTCTCTATCTCTTTACTTTTCGTTATTCGTTATGCGGCGCTTACTTTTATTATTAATTAGTGATTTAATTCATAGATCAAAAAATATAACATATATGAAATCGATAAAAAGTGGGTAGGTTTTTACTCAATTCACCCTCCACCCCCCCCTCTCTTTCGTATTCGATCAATAGACTCTACAATTGGTATCAGAGCCTCGTGCTCTTGATTGCCTTACAGCAAGGAGTCTGATCCATTTATCTTTTTATTTTTATTTATTTTCCGCTGCATTTAATTTTATTTTAATGGATTCCAAACATCTGAAGTGTCCCGTATTCGATGGGAAGAACTACAGTCTATGGAAAAATATGATGACCCATTTCATAAAGGGTAACGATTGGGAGTGTTGGCTAATCATTAAGAATGGTCCTAATAAGATCATGCTTGGAACGGCCACTGGCACTTCCATCGAAAAGAAAGAAGATGACTATGTTGAGGCAGATTATAAGAAAGCTGAGAAAAATTCAAAGGCTATTAGTCTGTTGCAAAACGGCATGACCCATACTGAATTTGATCGTTTCTCATCTAGTTCTACTGCCAAGGAAATATGGGATGGTCTTGAGTTAGCTTATGAGGGGACAACTGTTGTCAAAAAGCAACGCATAGCTCTACTTATGCGAAAATACGAATTGTTCTCCATGGAACAAAATGAATCGCTTGACAGCATGTCTACTCGCTTCTCCAGTATCATTAATGAATTGAAAAATCTTGGAAAAACTTTTGACTCCGAGGAAATTGCCAGGAAGATCCTTAGAAGTCTATCTAAACGATGGAGACCTAAGGTGACGGTAATTGAGGAATGTAAAGATCTAGCTGACCTATCTTATCAAGAGCTACTTGGAACCCTAATGGCTCATGAGATTACTCTTGATGAAGATGCGGCAAATGATAGTAATAGCAAGAAGGTGGCTTTACAGGACGAATCTAGTGAAAGACAAGATTCGGATCTTGAAGATGAAACAGTGTTGTTTGCTAGACGTTTTAAGAAAAAGTTCTTTAACAAACCACAAGGGAAAACGTTTAACAACAACACTAACAAATCTTACAAGAAGCCAATTGCGTCAAAAGGGTCTCTTTCAAGTCGTGGTTGCTTCAAATGTGGGGATAATGATCACATGATCAAAGATTGCCCCACATGGAAGAAAATCAAAGACAAAAATCAACGAGACAAAACCAAGAAGGAATTCAAGCAAGTGATGATGGATTATTGCTGGGGAGATCTCGACACAGAGGACGACGAGTCAGAGGAAGAGGAAGTCGCCAACTTGTGTCTAAGCAACGTCAGTCTTGACCTAATTTCTGACAGTGACAATGAAAGCGAATCCGAGATGTGTCTTGTTGGCAACTCAGATTCAGAACCAGATTCAGAAGATGACGAAGAGGGTAGTCATCTTGAACTTAAAAAACAAGTTAAGAATTTATCTAAGAAGTCTTTAATTAAGTATTTTGAAGAAGCCTTAGATCATTGTCATGAGCAGAGTCTAGAATTGAAAGATCTTAAAGAACAAATTCTTGATATTGCTGAGGAAAACCAACTTCTTAAGGCCAAAGCTAAAAAGCTCAAGTCTAAAGTTATGGCAACTTCAGCTATAACCTCAGACAAGACAAATGTTGATAAAGAAGCTCTTGAGTCTAAAGTTATATCTAATGAAGCTATAATCTCAGAGTTGAAGCTCAACATTAAGCACCTTCAAGCCAAAGTTATGGCTAATGAAGCTATAACTTTAGAATTGAAGAAAGTCAATGAGCTTTTACAATCTCAAGCTAAAGCAAAGGAAGTTGTTATTCTTGATCATGAGAAAGTAAATTCTTTTCTTTCTCAGCAATTGAAAGATTTGAAGGCTGAATTCTCCCAAGCCAAAAGTCAACATTATGAGGAGAAACTTATCTTGAACAAACGTTTCAATGATTTTCGTGAAAATTTCAAAAAGAACAATCCCTCCAAAGACGCGAATGTAGATCATTCGTCGTGTGAAAAAGAAATTCAGTCTTTGAAGGAATTGCTCCTACATGCACGAAAAGTTCATGATAAGTGGGAAGGAAGTCAAAAGGTCTTAGACTTCCTTACCGAACAGTCTAACAATAACATGAAGATGGGTCTAGGTCATGAATGCTATAGTCGTAGAGACCATGATAAATGCAAATCCACTCCTTCTGACCGTGATTTCAGAAGAAGAAAGTACGTCAATCTTTCAGAATATCTGATTTGCAATTATTGTGGTCACAACGGTCATGTTAAAGATAATTGTGTTAAATATGTTAATGACAACAAAAATCAAACTGATTTTGTGAAAGAACGTGACGTGTCTAGTGTTAATGAGTCTGAACCTGAATCTCAACGTGATGAGATTAGAAACAATGAGTTTAGATGGTTTTATGACATGGCTTTCGATTACACATCTGTACCTTCAAAATCTAAATCTTATGTGAATCAGAAGCAGTCGTTTAAACCTAATGTGCGTCACAACAATAAAAAACAATATAATAAACCTAGCAAACCCTATCCTAAAAAGAAAAGAATTGTTAAACAGGTATGGGTTAGGAAGGATCAAATATATAGAGTCACTAACCATAAAGGACCCAACTTAGCGTGGGTACCTAAAAGCTGTATTTGATTCTCTTGCAGGTAATAGTGAAAGAAAACAATGTATGGTATCTCGACAGTGGATGTTCGAGGCACATGACTGGAAACAAGAATTTATTTCTTTCACTAGAACCCTTCAATGGTGGCAAGGTCACCTTTGGAGACAACAAGAAGGGCAACATAATCGGTGTAGATCTCCGTGCACGCCGAAACGAGAAGTAAGTACAGAGCGTCCACTTGAGTTGGTACACATGGATCTATGTGGACCTATGAAAGTTAGAAGCCGCGGTGGATCAAAGTACGTATTCGTCCTAGTCGACGACTACTCCAGGTATGTATGGCCTATGTTTCTCTTTACTAAAGATGAAACTTTCGATGAGTTTGTGGTACTAATGAAGCTCGCCCAAAACAAATATGATAAAAAGTTAGTTTCCATTCGTACGGATCATGGCACCGAATTTGATAATCAAGCTTTTATAGAATATTGTAGGGAGAATGGTGTAGGACATAACTTTTCTGCACCACGAACCCCACAACACAATGGTGTCGTGGAACGTATGAATAGAACATTAGAGGACATGGCCCGCACTATGCTTTTGTGTAGTGGCCTTCCTAAGAGCTTTTGGGCAGAAGCCATAAGTACTGCATGCTATGTGCACAATAGAGCTATGATTAGACCTATTCTCAAAAAGACTCCCTATGAACTTTTAAGAGGGAGAAAACCCAATATAGCTCACCTTCGTTGCTTCGGGAGTAAGTGTTTTGTCCATAATAATTGAAAAAGTAATTTGAGCAAATTTGATCCTCGAAGTGACGAAGCTGTGTTTGTTGGCTATTCTAATCATAGTAAAGCCTTTAAAGTTTTTAACAAAAGAACCTTATGCATAGAAGAAAGTGTTCATGTTGTTTTTGATGAAGATAGTGTGCTTGAACAAGTTGAACAAAATGAAGAAGAGGACATGAATGATCCAGACTTTCGCCTCTCCAGAGATGACGTGCCAGAAAATAATGAAGAAGTTATTGAAGGAATCAATGATGAACTTGATAAATCCGCAAATGACCTTGAACAGAGAAATGAGACAATTGTTGATGATACGAATGTTCTTCTTTCAAACAAGGAAAAGAAACTGAAGTTATAGCTGATGATGCTATAACTTTGAACCAGAACCAAGATGATGTAACTGAAGTTGTACCAACTTCAGCTATAACCCCAGAGTCCAACTCAGGGGGAACCAATCTTGATTCTGAATCATTTGAGGAAAGCGATAGTTCATCAGATGATGATGAGCCTAGGAACTCTAAGAAATGGAAATATAAGAGTTCTCACCCTATGGATTCGATCCTAGGGAGTTTGAATAAAGGAGTTCAAACGAGACGAACATTAAATAACTTTTGTTCATTCTATTCTTTTTTGTCTACCATAGAGCCTACCAATATCAAAGAAGCTCTTGCAGAATCCGACTGGATTGTGGCAATGCAAGAGGAGCTTCAACAGTTTGAACGTAATAAAGTATGGCACCTGGTGCCACGACCTCCTAATCGAATTGTGATTGGTACTCGATGGGTATTCAGAAATAAATTGGATGATTCAGGAGTTATAGTTCGTAACAAGGCTCGATTGGTCGTTCAAGGTTATAATCAACAAGAAGGGATTGATTATGACGAGACATTCGCTCCCAGTAGCAGGAATTGAAGCTATCCGCTGGCTCATGCCTTCGCAGCCATAAGGAATGCAATTCATTCCAAATGGACGTTTAAGATGCATTTTTCTAAACGGTATTGGAAGAAGAGGTTTTGTTGAACAACCTCCGGGATTTTGAAAGAAGTTTCAAAACCATGTTTTAAACTCGATAAAATTTATATGGTTGAAACAAGCCCTAGGCTTGGTACGAAGGGGATTTGTCAAAATTCTATTACAAAACAATTTTAAGAGAGGATCTGTCGACAAAAACCCTATTTCTAAAAAAAAAAATACGAGGGTTCTGATTTACTTGTTGCTCAAAATTATTTGACGATATTATTTTTGGTTCTACTAACAATAAATTGTGCACAAGTATTTTCACAGATCTTATGACCTCAGAATTTGAAAAGGATGATGGGAGAATTGAAATTCTTACTAGGATGCCAGATTCAACAAACGCAAAGAAGGTATAAAGATTTCACCAAACAAAATATGTCAAGGGAGCTAATCAGAAAAATTTGGTATGGAGAACGCTCAGCCAATGGACAACGCCTATGGTAACTGAAAAAAGTTGACCTTAGACGAAAATGGGTAAAGTTCGTAAGATGAGACTAACATATCGAGGTAATGATTGGTGCTTTATTATATAAATGCAGTAGACCTGACATATGTTTGCGTATGTGCTGCGCTAGATTTCCATCATGGTCCTAAGGAAATTCACATATGATGCAGTTAAAAACGTATCTTGAGATATTTAATTGGTACATCTAATGTATATTTGTGGTATCCACTTGAGTGTAATTTCAATCTAGTAGGATATTCAGACGCAGATTATGCGGGATGTTCTTTAGATAGAAAAAGTACCTCTGGATTCGCTACTTTTGTTGGACCATGCATAATAACGTGGGGCTCAAAGAAGCAAAATTCGGTTGCGTTATCAACTGCAGAAGCCGAATATATCGCTGCAGGACTGGTATGTTCTTAACTACTTTGGTTAAAGCAACAACTATGTGATTATGGTGTTAATGTTGGTTGTATGCCTGTGTTCTGTGATATTACGAGTGCTATTGTTATTTCCAAGAACCCAGCTCAGCATTCTCGCACTAAGCATATA